>CM064513.1:83298604-83578604 GCA_032716605.1 Paralithodes platypus | reverse complement strand
GAATAATATTTATGAGCCAAGCTAAATGTTATTGAAAAAACATAATAAATACAGTTAGAATAATGATGTCCTATACTCTATGTTGCCTATAATTCTTAGAAATATCCGCATTCTCTTTTCGCTATTTTTTCAGGGCCAGGGGTCTGTTGTAAGTAAAGATGGCATTAAGCGAAGGACCTGACCTCCTTAGCTCTGTGCCTCGCTCGTCTCCACGCCTACCATACCAGTTATTAACACAACACATTGCACTATTATCGCCATCACACACTATAGTCAGTGTCATAATATACGCTATACTATAGTACCATTAAGGGGGCACACATCTCTCCTTCTCTCTCTGGGTTGTCTCCATTTGGCCCCATTCACCCTATTGTTTTAAGACGTTTATCTCCATCCAGGTGTCGATTTTTTCCTGGCGAGCGGTAGCGAGCCAGCATATTTAAAAACACGTATTTAATATCAGGCTAAATTTTTACATTTTTCGCTAGAAAATGTCACCGGCGAAGCCGGATTTTTCCATACAATGCTGGCTTGCTATTGCTCGCCAGGAAGAAATCGACACCTGGATGGGTATAAACGTCTTAAAACAGTAGGCCGAATGGGGCCGAATGGAAACAAGCCAGAGAAAAAGAGAAAAAGAGAAAAAACAAATGCAGGTGACCCCCCTTAACTTCAAAGTGAGAGTTTCTTGGTACTGTATGTCAAAGTCAGAGTTGGGTTGGGTTATTTATCATGGTACCTTCCACTGCTCTCACTGCTTGTTGTTGTTGTTATTGTTGTTGTTCCCTTGCCATCCTCTCTTGCTTCTCGCTCGCCACTTATATTTGTGACTTTGGTGGCTTTGTGGAGGAAGTGAGGAAGGCAGGGAGGAAGGGAGGGAGGGAGGGAGGGGTGGGTAGTAGACAGATATAGACACTACAAGGTCTCACCCAAGCTTCTATCTCGCCTTTGCTATTGTACACACTCAATACTAATATAAGATTATATTTAAATTCAGCATACCTAAAATATCATAATTATAAAGAAACATGGATGTATTAGAGTAATGCCACCATTAAAACGTTAATTACTGAAAAGCACATTTTCTATAACTTAGCATAATCAGTGTATTTTATTGATATGTATTGTTTACTAAGCGTAATGTTTGGTAGCGATGCTGATGGAATAATGAGGGTGGATGGCATAATGACTAGTTGGTATTAATATTAAAAGATTCATATAGGAGAGCTTGATGCGACATGAAGAAAACTGGATAATAGAATGTATTAGTAAATGGGTAACTAAGATGGTTAATGAAGGATCTACATGTTGGTGAGTCGTGTAGGCTGAGCGAGGCCAGCTGAGGTACCCTACTGTGTGTGGAAGTGTGTTATCCGAGAGACGTTCCTCCACCCGATACCCTTACAAACCTTTATTGATATTGCTTGCAACTTCCAAGTGATTTTCCGACTCCATTATGCATTTGCATTTTCTATCTCTTCACTGATTTGTAATGTCTGTTGTTCAATCCTGCACACTATAATCTCCAATAAATCTATCTTGCTTCCCCCATTTTTCGTAAATACCCTGTGTTTTCCCGTATTAATGTCCTATGTAATTCAGCCTGAGTTTTACGAAGAATTTGCTTGTTGTTGAGGTTAGGATCATGTCATTGGTTTATTCCACCATTATTAAGCCATCAGGGATCACTAATAGTCGTTTGTATACCTTAGTTGTTGTTGTTGTTGTTGTTGTTGTTGTTGTTGTTGCTGTTGTGGTAGGAAGATAATGTGTTGTCTCCTATCTTGTACAAGACACTTGAACCAGTGAATAGTCTCCTACCACACTGGCAGTAGTTAGGCTTATTATAGACTACTCTTCCCCATGCTCTGTAAACTATTTAACTTATTTTCATTGATTATACATGCTCTTAACTTGGATAAGAAAGCAAACAGGAAGGGTAGTCTAATGTTGTAGTTTGTACTGTCACAGTGCACGATTCATCAATATACAGTATGTATATCGCCATATTGACCTATATAAACTTACTTTCGTGCAATAGTGCTCGAAATTAGACGATATAACAACCAATATCAAGATATATATCATTGTATAGTGTTAACAGATTCATGATAACATTGCAAATTAGACGATATAACAACCAATATCAAGATATATATCATTGTATAGTGTTAACAGATTCATGATAACATTACAAATTAGACGATATAACAACCAATATCAAGATATATATCATTGTATAGTGTTAACAGATTCATGATAACATTACAAATTCCTAGTATTCCCATTGACGTTTATCACTACATATAAAAGATGATCATTCACCGTTATAATGTTGTGATGTAGGCTACGTTCATATTTATTATAATGTTGTGATGTAGGCTACGTTCATATTTATCACAAGTAAGCAGATATGTTTTCCCTCCAAACTGTATGGTTATCGGGCAACAATTATTATTCCTCGTATAGGTTTGTTGTTGAGAATGCTTCCTTCCCTACTTGGCAGCTACAGTCCAGTCCTTTATGAGTTTGTTTATTTTTCTACTATATCATTAATTTTGACTGCTATGTCAACTTCGGCAGGTATTTATTTTAACCCTATTACATAATATATTTAGTAAATGTATATTTAAATTACATATACTGTATAGTGTATAATATACTGTAGATACATGTGATTTCATATTTGCCAATATGCATTGTTAATTACATACAATGCATACCTGATGTCATTCAGCAATAGATTACAGTATATATAAAGTTTATGATTGCGTTAAATACTCATTCAAGATACTACATGAATTATAGATTGTTCTACTGTGTCAAACTTCATTCACCCATAGTTTACACAAGTTGTTATACTTTTTTGTCAGATGCGTTGTGAACAACCCATCATAATTTATTTTTGCAATTAACTTTTTTACTTTTATATTATTACTATAATTATTATTTTTTGTTTTGTGCTAACACTTTGTTGCCTTAAATGACGCCAACATTATTTTCTGAAGGAGACTCCCATAGTGTATATATTATCAATGTAAGGCACAGTAGTTAGAGTATAGTGTTGGTAGGGTGGGGTGTTAATATTGTTTGTGTATGGTTGATATAATATTATCTCTTCCGTACAGGGTAAAGGCACAGGTTCCGGTCACCGTACATTACTCTACGGCAACGCTGTCCTCCTCAGGCACATGAACTCCATGATGGTCAGTATCAATACACTGTCAGACAACGGTCAAGGTTACCTCATAGCAACACTTGTTATTATATTGTTGCAATCCATGCTTATATATATATATATATACTGTATATAATTATATATATCTAAATACGTTATGAACTTCTTGACAGCTTTGTTACAACCCCAGCCATAATGTAATTCCCTCATGGTCAATTTCCTACTACTGCTCCAGGCGAGGAAGTCATGTTGGCAGAGGAGCGGCTCAAAGTCCACAAGATTGATTATTTATTTCGAAAGGCTTAGATACATATATGCTTTACAAAACCTGCATGCACATTTAAGTATTGATCACTCAGAGGTGGATGTATACAGTATATAGAGAGTAACCCCCAACTGCAACTCAGTAGTTATGTTGTAGTCCCTCCTCCCCTAGCAGCACTACATTACAAGCTCAAGTGACCACCTGAGATTACTGGGAGGAAAGCATTGATCCCAATTACAGGGCCAAATACATCAATGGCGCACAGGGTCTATATTGTCAATCACATTGACGATGTGATGTTGGAAAGTGTAAGTTATTATTATCCCAAGAGCACAAGATACCAAAGATGAAGCTAGGGTATGGCCCAATCCAGCTAACATTTTATTTTAATGTAATGCCTTGTAAAGCCAAATACACGATCAGCAATGGCTACGACTGACAACCTAAAGATGAACAGTAACGGACATTGTACATTTTAACAGTTTAAAGTTTATCTAAAGTATTATTATCTGATAAATATTGTTCCATTGTTACTTGTAAAATTTGCGGGATATGATTCCCGGGATATTTTTTCCCTCTAGTATTTGTCATCATAGTGAAATATAGGAAGGCATTCAGTAAATGTATACTATATATTCTCCTCCACAGTACCTCGCTTGCCTTTCCACCAGCTCCTCCAGAGATAAATTGGCCTTTGACGTTGGTCTACAGGAGCACTCTCAAGGTGAGTGTGTGTGTGTGTGTGTTTGTTTTGTTTTTTCATGTGAGTGAAGGAGAGAAAAGGCAAAACTGCTTGTAACAGGTGTCTCCCTCAAAGTTGAAAGAGTGATAGAGAACCAAATTCAGGGTATGTTAGAGTCAAAACGTCTGGACACAATGAACTTGAAGCATTTTAAGTTATAGGATGAGGGAAAGTCAGTTTGAGGGAAAGAGTTCCAAAGCTTACTAGTTAAGACAAAGATTCTCCCAAAGCTTACTTGGTAAGTCAAAGAAAGACTTGGAAAACCAGTTCACTCTTGGGTTAGAGAGTTGGACAGAATCTTGGTGGGAGTGTGGTGAAAGGCGGATGCCCCCCAGTCTCTGTATGGGAGGGTCAAAGAAAGACTGGGAAAACCAGTAACTCTTGGGTTAGAGAGTTGGACAGAATCTTGGTGGGAGTGTGTTGAAAGGTGGATGCCCCCCATTCTCTCTATGGGAGGAGGTATATACTGAGAAAACTCTTTCTTAATGTGTCGGTGTAGCCAGGATACTTGTGCAACAGCAGGAACGGTCAGATCACCTTAGAAAAAAACCTGACGTTTGACGTGGACTCGATCTGAGGTCGTTTTGGTCTGCAGTCCACAATGTTATCCTCTGTGCTATCAGCATATGAGTGGATAGGATTAGAGGTACAGTTGACAATATAATTAATGAATATTATGAAGAGAGCTTGGGACAGGACAGAACCTTGAGGAACACCGTAGTTATAGGTTGAGAAACTGGGTGATGGCCGTCCACAACCGCAGCTATGGAATGGCCAGAAAGGAAATTAGAGATAAAGGCACAGATTAAGGGATGGAAACCGAAGGAGGGTAGTTTAGAAATTAGACACTTGTGCCAGACTCTATCGAAGACTTTTGATATGTCCAGGGCAATAGAGAAGGTCTCACTGATGTCCCGAAAGGAGGATGACTAAGAGTTAGTAAGATTAGAAAGAAGATCACTTAAGGACCACCATACTGGCGATCTGAGAGTAGATTATGAGAAGAGACATGCTTAAGAAATTTTGAATTTAGAAAAGTTTAAAACACTTTTGAGATGCAACTGGATGATAGTTGGAGGGGTGAGAGCGGTCACCTTTCTTTGGGACAGGTTGAATGAGAGCAAACTCCCAGCAAGAAGGAAAGACGTTAGAGGAAATAATTAATTAATTAATTTCACTCCCAAAACCAAACATCTCCCAATGAAATAAATGAAAGCATGTGATACTCCCGGGATTCGAACCTGGGATACCACACACAGATCTTAAACACTGTATCCATTACACCACCAAGACAGTTAAAGCTTAAGTACATGACTAAGATGTATATCCATTTATCGAATACTGGATATCAGTCTAATCATGTACTCAGACCCAACTGCACATTGAATGGTATAATGTTTATGTGAGAGGAAAGAACAATATATGAGGCACAGATTTCAAAGGACCGACCTTGCAATTAACTGTTCCTGAACCTATAGAAATAATCTAATTATTTGTAGTATTAAGCCCAGAGAGGGCAGAAAGTACATCCTCAGCAGAGATTATGCTACTTGGCATAAGTAAGAGAGAGGGGGTGGAGAGGGAGGAACAGCACCGGAATCTTCTAAGGTGGAGTATTTAGCAAAGTTTTGAGCAAAGAGTTCAGCTTTGTCAGAGGAAGACTTGGCAGTGGTGCTGTCATAGTGGAAAAGAGGAGAACAAGACAAGGATGTAGAATTGTTGTAGAAGTTTTTGGCTAGATGTCAGAAAGCTTGGGAAGAGCTAGAGTTGGAAAGTTCAGAACATTTATTATTGATGAAACAGTTTTTGGAGAGTTGCAGAACAGCAGAAATATAAAGTACAAGATTCTTGAGTTTGAAGGCAATAGTACCGTTTGAATGCTTCCTCCATATTGCGGATAGCAGTAGAATAAGCGTGTGTAAACCAAGATTAGTGTGAGTCAGTTTGAGAGAAAGAAAATGGAATGTATGCTTCCACGCCAGAGAGGAATACCTCAGTAATGCGCTCGGCACTCTCCGAGGGTTCCCAGCCATGGAAGCAAAATTAATTTAAGGGAAAATCAAGGAACTACTGTCGAAGAGCCACCCAGTTGGCAACACCAAAATGCCACAAGCACCACTGGCTGTGATAATTAGAAGGCTGTACTGGAGAGACAGGACAGGTGACAGAGATAAGGTTACGATCGGAGGAGCCCAACGGAGGGAAAAGATTTACAGAGTAAGCAGAAGAATTAGAGGTTAGAAATATAAGTCAAGGATTTTGAGCTGGTCTCCAAGGCAGTCTGGGATACAGGTAGGGTGCTGAACTAACTGCTCCAGGTCATTTGGGATAGTAATCATGTAGGGTTTTTCACCAGATTGGTCAGTGAAATGAGAGGAGAGCCAATAGTGGTGGTGAACATTGACATCACCCAAGATGGAGATTTCAGAGAAGAGATAGATAGATAGAATGTGTTCCACATTAGCAATAAGATAATCAAAGAATTTTTGGATTATCAGTAGAATTAGGGAAGAGATAAACAATACAGATATATTTAGTGAGAGAGTGACAAGATAGCTTAAGCCAGAGAGTTGAGAATTCAGAAGAGTCAAAGGTCAGAACACAAGAGCAAGAGAGATTGTTGCGTACGTATAGGACCTACACAACATTCACCTTTGGCTTTGAATTGAGGATGGCGATAGTAGGAGGATACAGAGAAGGGTTTGCTGTCTGTTGCTTTAGACAACTAGGTTTCAGTGAAGAAAATTAGGTCAGGTTTGGTAGAAGAGAGATGGTGTTCCACACAGAGGAAGTTAGAGGAAAGGCTGCAAATGTTGCAGAAATTGATAGATCCATGTAGTGGTCCAGGGCACTTAGGAGTCTATACCAGGGGTCAGTCCAATGGGGGCATTTTAAGTCCCCCATCCCCCACTCCCCTTGGGGACTGCGAAGCTGGTCGTCTAACGTATATTATTTT
Source organism: Paralithodes platypus (assembly GCA_032716605.1). Taxonomy (NCBI): domain Eukaryota; kingdom Metazoa; phylum Arthropoda; class Malacostraca; order Decapoda; family Lithodidae; genus Paralithodes; species Paralithodes platypus. The sequence goes on along the minus strand of CM064513.1, from coordinate 83,571,463 downwards.
TTGGTGGAATTAAATGTGCGAAGATAGTGTAGTATGTAATGTGTTTGTGGTATAATGTATTGATAGGCAGAGGTGTTTTGGAGGGCAGACTCTGGTTGCCCTCAGTATTGGTAAGGCACGGACAGGATTAGCAAGGGAGGTTGGGTGGGGAAACAGGAGTTCCAGCTGTCCTTATCAGCCACCTGTAGCACTCCCTGGGAGTACCACCCTGTTCAGTCCCCATATATTGACTCTGCCCAATTCTCAACAGTGCGCCGGTGCTTATATAAAGTTAGAATTAATTATATTGACGCAGTATAAATCCTTGTCTATTGTACCAGTGCTTAGAGTGTTGTGTATAAATGTTGAACTAGCACATATTGTTGTACGACTTACAAGTGTTTCTATAATATTTCATTTACTAAGAGGCAAGGTAAAAAACCTATTGTATACCTGAGCTCCATCTAGATCCTCGATCGTGCTAGGACAGTATTCCGTTGTATAAATTTATAATTGTATTCATGTATAACTCTGTGTCAAGTATAAATAAGAGTTAAGATTAATACAACTGTTCTTTACAATTATACTAGGTGTTATAGGTATCCTCTATTTGACTTCTATGCATGTATTGTATGACCTTGGAATTCCCCAGTCAGCTAGAACTCACCACAACCAATATACAAACCTGGTAAAAACCCTGGTATACCAATACTATTACCTGACTTTAACAAGAGTACCTGTGTATTAAGTGTACCTCCCCACCAGGTGAGTCATGCTGGTGATCAATATTACCTGACTTTAACAAGAGTACCTGTCTATTAAGTGTACCTCCCCACCAGGTGAGTCATGCTGGTGATCAATATTACCTGACTTTAACAAGAGTACCTGTGTACCTCCCCACCAGGTGAGTCATGCTGGTGATCAATATTACCTGACTTTAACAAGAGCACCTGTGTATTAAGTGTACCTCCCCACCAGGTGAGTCATGCTGGTGATCAATATTACCTGACTTTAAAGGTCCTGTGGCGTCACAGGAGTGTAAGTCCACCATCCAGTCTAGGATAAGGATACTGGTGTGACATCACTATGACGTCACAGGCCCCCATGCACCCCCACCTTTAACAAGAGTACCTGTGTATTAAGTGTACCTCCCCACCAGGTAAGTCATGCTGGTGGACAATATTACCTGACTTTAACAAGAGTACCTGTTTATTAAGTGTACCTCCCCACCAGGTGAGTCATGCTGGTGGACGATACACCCGGCCAGCAAGCAGAGGTCTGAGGGAGAGAAGGTGCGAGTGGGAGATGACCTTATCCTTGTATCAGTGGCTACTGAACGATATCTGGTGAGTAACAGTACCCTCTTATAAATGATTTGCATGTTGTTCTTCTTACTATATGATATAATATGAGATACCCGAAGAATACAATTATCAACTCTGCGTAAGCAGAGTTTGGTATCGCCCCCCTGTATAGTGGGTACCACACGAAAAAAATGTCTGTCGTCGTCGTCGTCGTCGTCCGTCTGTCTCGGAACTCCTCCTAGACTGTTGGACGGATTTTCACCAAATTTCACACGAACATTTGTTGCGTGAATACGAATGTCAGTCAAAAAAGTTTTTTTGAATTTATGCAATAGTTATGATTTTAGGTCCAAAATATGGTTTTCCCCCCCCTCCCCCCCCTCCGCGCCAATCCCGGACCCCCCCCCACCCCCTCACCCAGCAATGATGGCGTTCTGGGGGCGAAAACATCTCGCTCCGCATTTGCTAGGTTAAGTTAGTTTAGTTGGCATTAGAAGTGATGGTAGTAATAGTGGGTATTGATGGTGATAGTAGTGATGATGGTGATAATAGTAGTGATGATGGTTGTAGTTGTATTGATGATGATGACATTAGTGATAATGATGACAGTAGTAGATATGATGGTGACAGTAGTAGATATGATGGTGACAGTACTACTATTAGTGATGATGGTCATAATAGTAGTGATGATGGTGACAAGTAATGATGATAGTTGTAGTGATGATGACCATAGTTGTGTTGATGAAGATTATAGTAATGGTGATGATGGCAGTAGTAGTGATTATGGTGATAGGATACATGATGGTAATACTTGTGACAGTAGTAATGATGATGGTTATAGTAGTAGTGATGATGTTAACAGTAGTAATGATGATATTAAGATGGTGGTGATGATAGTAGTAATGATGGTTGATAGTTGTAGTATCAATGATGATAGTAGTGATTAAGATGATAGTGACAATGGTGACAGTAGTAGTGATGATGTTGAGAGTAGTAGTGATGGTTGTAATTGTTGTAGTGATGATGATCATAGTAATGGTGATGATGACAGTAGTCGTGATGATTGTGGCAGTTATAGTGATGATGGAAGTAGTAGTGATGATGGTGATTGTGATTGATGATGGTATTAGTAGTGATGATGGTAACCCATCGCAGAGTTGGGTATGCCGTTTTGATTTTGGGCAAAACGGCACGTCTACTTTATTTATAGTTCAGAACGTGCATAGGTTCATGTTGAAATCAATACATAGTATAATTTCAAAGCTTAAGAAACCCAGTGATACTTTTTCTTCCAGGTTATATATACAGCCGGCTAGATAATCATCCATTGCCCTTCTTATATAGCTAGAATAACTTAAGGGAGCCCACCTCGCTTTTTTTCTCTTTTTCTCCATCTCTCTTTGGCTTGTATCCATTCGGCCCCATTCAGCCTACTGTTTTAAGACGTTTACCCCCATCCAGGTGTCAATATTTTCCTGGCGAGCGATAGCTAGACACCATATATATATTTTAGTTTTGAAAGCAAGCTAAATTTGTACATTTTTCGATAGAAAAATGTCTCCGGCGAAGCCGGATTTCTCCATACATTTCTCCCTATCGCTCGCCAGGAAGAAATTGACACCTGGATGGGGATAAACGTCTTAAAACAGTTGGCTGAAGGGGGCCGAATGGATACAAGCCAGGGAAAAATAGAAAATAAGAGTAAGATAAAAAAAAAAACGGCGACCCCCCTTAAGTAACAATAAAAAACAAATATACAGCCTATAATTAATGGTTGTAATATGGTTGTGTTTGGGTAAGAGGTATCCTCACCAGGATTCGAACCCACTCACTCCAGGTATATTTTGGAGAGTCGGGCACCGTAACCACTCGGCCATGAGCGGATATAAGGAAAGCAACCTTAGTTCTTATTTGAAGAACCAGGTTTTTAGTCTCGTGGAGGACTATGCCTTCGAACACATGGTGAGTTTATTAGACTTCAACCATGACTATTTTTACGCTTCCCCCCCGCCAACTCGGTTAAGTGATATACGATTTTTAATCGTCGTGATACTATTATGGTCCTTCAAATAAGAACTAAGGTTGCTTTCCTTATATCCGCTCATAGCCGAGTGGTTACGGTGCCCGACTCTCCAAAATATACCTGGAGTGAGTGGGTTCGAATCCTGGTGAGGATACCTCTTACCCAACCTGTCGTACATAATCGTACATAATTGATGGTTGTTTGTTTACCACTACAGCAAGCGACCCGAGAGGACGAACAGAGTATTGTGAACGCTTCCTTCCATGTTACCCATTGGTCCGTCAGTCCTTTTGGTACAGGACTCTCCAGGCTCAAGTTTGTTGGTATGTATTACGGACAATTTAAAAATAAATACAAAATAAATAAATAATAATAATATACTGTATATACAGTATACTGGTATTTATATATATATATATATACTGTAAATATATATATATATATATACTGTATATATTTTCTATGTGACACACAATTTTGAGACAATTTTGAGACAATTCCCGGCACTGGCAAGGTATTTGAAGGGTTCTTTATACACATGTTTAAATACCGTGCCTTCCGTGAGGCCTATCACACTTCCTGGGTTAATTTCCAACACCCGATTGATATTGTACCTATGCAATGTCTCTCTTCATGTTCTCAACTAATCTTTCTCCACTCTAACTTTTTACTTTTTCAACTCCCTCCCTCACATAGTGTCTTTACTCCTACATTCTGTCCTACTTAAGGGGGATGGTTCATTTATTTGTCGATGTTTTTATCATATATTTATATATTATTTGTATAGTTTCCTCCGTACACCTCCATAAAAAAAAATATAACAGGATCCCCCTTCAAGATATATTTGTACATTTTTTCGGTAGAAAGATGTACTGGCCAAAGGCCGGTTTCTTCTAGATTACAGGCTTGCTATCACTCGCCAGTGAAAAAAATCGACACCTATATGGCATGAAAAGTCTTAATATTGACTAAGAAAAGGATCGAAAGGTCTTATAATCGCCAAACTAATGGGCTGAACGTCTTATAATCTGAAAACTAATAGGGCTGAGCATGAGGGAAAAAGGGGTCCAGAAAAACCGACCATCTGCCCTTAATCCTCCCATCACTACTCCTCTAAATCAGTCTCTCTCTCTCTCTCTCTCTCTTTGTCTTCCCACAGCTTGTGTGTTCGGCGGTGAGGTGTTGAGGTTCTTCCACGGTGGTGACGAGTGCCTGTCCATCCCTTCCACATGGACCGAGCAACCAGGGCAAAAGTACGATCATAACATTATTATATATACATATATATCTATCCTCTCTCTCCTCTCTCTCTCTATTCCCCCTCCAAGCTATTATGTATGTATGTATGTATGTATGTATGTATGTATGTATGTATGTATGTAGGCTACTCAGGCACATACCTCATTGATGAGGGTGGCCGACACGAGACAGAACCCGAACAGAAACAACATTTAAAGTTCATATTCGCAGGGTCCGGGACCACTTTCGCGTTCCTTCGCCCCTTACTCTGTCTCGTTGAGTATGCGAATTATCCAAGCTATTGTGGCTATGTATAATACTACTTTACACCAACTATATCTATATATAGTAATTTATCTGTGTTACTCTATGAAATTAATAATTATAAATTATTGCTATACCTGTATATATAATGTGAAGAGGTGTTGAGTGTAACAGCGTAGTGATAATTGATGGAGTAGTAGTGAGGCTAAAATATGATTTACAGCAGATATTTTCAGGCAAGTTTTCCGGCAACACAGGTCGGGCAGCTTCTTATTTAAGCTTTGCAAGAAATGTGTGACCTAAACCGACAAAAGAGCAGCAACAGTACATAAATAGTTGCCCTCCTGTTCAGTTCATTTGAGGCCTCTTCTCAAGTAGCATGATGTGCGGAACGTTTGAGGAAAAGATGAAGATATGATAATGACAATTACAAGACTTCTCCCATCATTGCCTACAATCAACAAACTTTAACAAATATATAGCTGATCTACGATACATCTCATTATAATCTACACTCAATATACCTTAATAATCATATAGCTGATCTATGATACATCTCATTATAATCTACACTCAATATACCTTAATAATCATATAGCTGATCTATGATACATCTCATTATAATCTACACTCAATATACCTTAATAATCATATAGCTGATCTACGATACATCTCATTATAATCTACACTCAATATACCTTAATAATCATATAGCTGATCTACGATACATCTCATTATAATCTACACTCAATATACCTTAATAATCATATAGCTGATCTACGATACATCTCATTATAATCTACACTCAATATACCTTAATAATCATATAGCTGATCTACGATACATCTCATTATAATCTACACTCAATATACCTTAATAATCATATAGCTGATCTACGAAACATCTCATTATAATCTACACTCAATATACCTTAATAATCATATAGCTGATCTACGATACATCTCATTATAATCTACACTCAATATACCTTAATAATCATATAGCTGATCTACGATACATCTCATTATAATCTACACTCAATATACCTTAATAATCATATAGCTGATCTACGATACATCTCATTATAATCTACACTCACTATACCTTAATAATCATATAGCTGATCTATGATACATCTCATTATAATCTACACTCAATATACCTTAATAATCATATAGCTGATCTACGATACATCTCATTATAATCTACACTCAATATACCTTAATAATCATATAGCTGATCTACGATACATCTCATTATAATCTACACTCAATATACCTTAATAATCATATAGCTGATCTATGATACATCTCATTATAATCTACACTCAATATACCTTAATAATCATATAGCTGATCTACGATACATCTCATTATAATCTACACTCAATATACCTTAATAATCATATAGCTGATCTACGATACATCTCATTATAATCTACACTCAATATACCTTAATAATCATATAGCTGATCTACGATACATCTCATTATAATCTACACTCAATATACCTTAATAATCATATAGCTGATCTATGATACATCTCATTATAATCTACACTCAATATACCTTAATAATCATATAGCTGATCTACGATACATCTCATTATAATCTACACTCAATATACCTTAATAATCATATAGCTGATCTACGATACATCTCATTATAATCTACACTCAATATACCTTAATAATCATATAGCTGATCTACGATACATCTCATTATAATCTACACTCAATATACCTTAATAATCATATAGCTGATCTACGATACATTTCATTATAATCTACACTCAATATACCTTAATAATCATATAGCTGATCTACGATACATCTCATTATAATCTACACTCAATATACCTTAATAATCATATAGCTGATCTATGATACATCTCATTATAATCTACACTCAATATACCTTAATAATCATATAGCTGATCTACGATACATCTCATTATAATCTACACTCAATATACCTTAATAATCATATAGCTGATCTACGATACATCTCATTATAATCTACACTCAATATACCTTAATAATCATATAGCTGATCTATGATACATCTCATTATAATCTACACTCAATATACCTTAATAATCATATAGCTGATCTATGATACATCTCATTATAATCTACACTCAATATACCTTAATAATCATATAGCTGATCTATGATACATCTCATTATAATCTACACTCAATATACCTTAATAATCATATAGCTGATCTACGATACATCTCATTATAATCTACACTCAATATACCTTAATAATCATATAGCTGATCTACGATACATCTCATTATAATCTACACTCAATATACCTTAATAATCATATAGCTGATCTATGATACATCTCATTATAATCTACACTCAATATACCTTAATAATCATATAGCTGATCTACGATACATCTCATTATAATCTACACTCAATATACCTTAATAATCATATAGCTGATCTACGAAACATCTCATTATAATCTACACTCAATATACCTTAATAATCATATAGCTGATCTACGATACATCTCATTATAATCTACACTCATATACCTTAATAATCATATAGCTGATCTACGATACATCTCATTATAATCTACACTCAATATACCTTAATAATCATATAGCTGATCTACGATACATCTCATTATAATCTACACTCACTATACCTTAATAATCATATAGCTGATCTATGATACATCTCATTATAATCTACACTCAATATACCTTAATAATCATATAGCTGATCTACGATACATCTCATTATAATCTACACTCAATATACCTTAATAATCATATAGCTGATCTACGATACATCTCATTATAATCTACACTCAATATACCTTAATAATCATATAGCTGATCTATGATACATCTCATTATAATCTACACTCAATATACCTTAATAATCATATAGCTGATCTACGATACATCTCATTATAATCTACACTCAATATACCTTAATAATCATATAGCTGATCTACGATACATCTCATTATAATCTACACTCAATATACCTTAATAATCATATAGCTGATCTACGATACATCTCATTATAATCTACACTCAATATACCTTAATAATCATATAGCTGATCTATGATACATCTCATTATAATCTACACTCAATATACCTTAATAATCATATAGCTGATCTACGATACATCTCATTATAATCTACACTCAATATACCTTAATAATCATATAGCTGATCTACGATACATCTCATTATAATCTACACTCAATATACCTTAATAATCATATAGCTGATCTACGATACATCTCATTATAATCTACACTCAATATACCTTAATAATCATATAGCTGATCTACGATACATTTCATTATAATCTACACTCATATACCTTAATAATCATATAGCTGATCTACGATACATCTCATTATAATCTACACTCAATATACCTTAATAATCATATAGCTGATCTATGATACATCTCATTATAATCTACACTCAATATACCTTAATAATCATATAGCTGATCTACGATACATCTCATTATAATCTACACTCAATATACCTTAATAATCATATAGCTGATCTACGATACATCTCATTATAATCTACACTCAATATACCTTAATAATCATATAGCTGATCTATGATACATCTCATTATAATCTACACTCAATATACCTTAATAATCATATAGCTGATCTACGATACATCTCATTATAATCTACACTCAATATACCTTAATAATCATATAGCTGATTTAAATTACGTCCAATCATAAACTACAACCAACATACCTCAACAATAGCATAGCCGATTAACCTCCCATTATAATCTATAGCCAATAACCTATTACATATATAAGTAATCTAGGACACCTCAACATACCTATTATGCTAGAGCAAATCTGGATATGGGTGGGTTCTACTAACAGGGAGAAGCTAACCATTCTAGTATCTATAAAATACAAGTCAAGTTATACAGTAGGTACAGAACAACACTTTTATTTATACACACATACAGTATATATGGTTTCACACAATATATAATGGAATATCAAATACACAGAAAACATATACAATCTCACAAGATAAATAGATAATTACAAATTGCTTGAGTTAGTGCTTGAAAACGCAAGTGCTCTACACGAGAGATTGTGGTACACCATTGACATATGAGAATATGTTTATGGAATTATATCTTGGCATGAGTTCTTGGATTGAATTAAACTTCTGTTACAAACACTATGAGATAGCTATATTGGACTTGTACAGATGGAGTGGTTGAATTATTGTGTTTAATTTATTAAGTTACAGAATTGAGTTCAGCGTAGTCAGCCTGCCTCATCGATATGAAAAAAACATATTCTCTCTAATCGCTCAACTATAGTCTAATCATATTCACATGGAATGTTAATTATTAACTAAATGAAAGTCACTAACAATAAGTGTGCCCAGCGGGTGTTGCATAATTTTAGAGTTAAATTCCAGTTATTTATTATCATGTTTTGCGTTGGTACGGGAATGTCTAATAGTTTAGGATATTGAAATAGGGGAACAGCAAGGACAGAGTGTGTGTTTTGTATTCCTGAAGGGTTAAAAATACATTATAGTAAATAAGGGACTCTAAAATTAGAGATGCACTACGACTATATATTATAGTGACTTTTCTAGTGGTAAAGGGCTACTTAATAATTTTTCGCTTTCTATGGGTGATGGGCTCCTAGGATGGCTCTCATCTTTTGTTGGTGTTCGGTCAGGCCTCGACTTCTGGATTGGACAAACTACAGAGTTTCTTCTCTTTTCTTTGCCGGTGCTAGGTCTTGCACCACTAGCTTTGCAAGGTATCAAACCACAAGCAAGAAAAGGTGTAGAGGTGAGCCTTTGCTTCTGCTACTCCAGTCTATGACCTGGACAGTGAGCGTCGGGCTTCACAATTACATCTCGTTGCACTAATGTTGATGGCGTACACAACTAGTAGCCATAACACTTGGCAGGTTTAGTCATTGGTCCTAAGTTGCTATTCTCGAATCTAGCAAGACTACCAGAACACTTGGTAGGATCAGACCTTAATGTCTATGTGGAACTTATAAATTTTACCAGAACACCTGGCAGAGTCAGTGTTTAAACCAGACAGTCTACCATCATACCTAGCATTACTAGTCTCGTACCTAGTATTGGACCAGTCTTTAGACCTGGACAGCCTAGTAGCCTATTGTACTTAGCAAAATTTCTGCTGCCTGGTTGGTCCACATAGTCTGTCTTATTTCGACGTTGTTTGATTTTGGACATGTGAGGGCTAGAAAAGCTTGCTCTGGGATGCTGGAGATTATAGTAGCTTCCGGCGGCATGTGGTTTTGATGTTGGCTGATGCGGGAACATCTGCACGCGTGAAGGTGCGCCAAAACTCTCTCTTGGTGTTGGTCGTGCCTTTTGTTTTGTTGATCGGTGTGGTGTGTACCGAAGCCATTTTCATATTTGGCATTACACTTCTCCCGCCTGTAATAAAGTCACGACCCCGTGGCTGGATAATTGTAGCTGTTTTCTGTTGTAGTATTGCATGCTGGGACTAGGTGCTTCAGGTATTTCTCCCACCGCTTTGATCTATCGTCAGTGCCACGTTTCATATTTTTCACTAGGATGAGTGTTGCTGGTGCAGAGTCTTTACGCAATTGTTTTTGTAGGTTTTAGATGCTGGAGATGCATTTTTTCTCACCAGTAGATGTAATTAGAAGCACGTAATTGATGAACATGGTAATGGCATTGTGGGGTAGGCGTAGAGACGAGATGCGTGAGGGAGTTATAGAGATGGTGGTGGCAGGTAGTCGAATGGTGACCCTTGTCCTGACTAGTGTCAGATTACTGATATGACCGAACGCAGAGGTACAGTACCAGGCATTGCCTGGGGGGCTGGCTGTTGTAGTGGAGAGCATAGTAGTTGTGCTTGTGTTAGCAGGGTATTCAGTGCCTGGTCACATAATAGATTTGTCGGTTGCAGCTACTGAAGTTTTTTCGGAAGGATTGGTGTCTTGCCGAAATGGTGGTGGAATATAACGGTGTGGGGGGCGTGAGGTGCGGGTGGAACGCCTAGGTGAAGATGCTGGTACTTGGGGTACATTTATGCATGGTCATTGGCACATCAGGTGATGTGGCTGCAGGTATGGTAGGTACGTCAGTAGGTGTGGTTGATGTTGCTAAAGGTGTGGGTAATGTTATTGGATCGGTGGGGATAGTTGTGGTGGTAGAAGGAGGGTGAATAGGTGAGGGTGGAAACACAGTGTTGGAAAGCGGGGACGTTTATGGGGAGACTCAGGTGTAGGCAGTGATTTATGATGAGCGTCTGGGGTTTGTTGGTGTTGTTGAGTCGCTGTTGATGTTGAATTGGTAGTAAGGGTGGTCTGATTATGAGTGGTGGTGTTGAGCGACTGAGTTATTTGTAAATTAGTTGGAGACGATCAAATTAAGGGTGAGGATGGAATAGGGTCTGGTAGTTGGTATTTGAACTGGCAGGCTATATGCGCGCATCTTGTTTGTGGATGGAGGCTGTATGCAAGACCAATAATACTAGTAGTATTGGTCTTGGCTGTATGGTGAGGAAAGGAGGGTAGTGGTGTAGGAATTGTTCAGATGGTTGAGAGAAAGATCGGAGCTCCATAAATCCTCTTTCGGGTATGGTGTAAAAACCAATTCCTACAGTGGGGGTTAGTGAAATTGTTTAGGTGCTCGGTTTGAGAACTGGTGGGCGGGCTGGTGTGTGCATTGTCTGTATGTGTACTTTGATCGGCCCTATCTAGTACACCTAATGGTTTATATCTTCTAACATGGCGGTTTCTATAAACGCAGTTTTCTCTGTGATAATCGATGATGGCTTGGTACGGATTTGGGACGCGGTTTATGAGGAAGGGTCCCGAATAACGGGGTCTGAGTTTATTATTAATTACTGGTCGTTAAATCACCATGACTTGTTCGCCTGGTGTATATGGGCTGTCTGGTGGAGGTTCATTTTGTTGCAGGCCTTGGCAATATTTCAGCTGCTGTAGGCAGTGGGTTAGGTGTTGTAGGGAGTTGTTGTTGTTGGTGGTATTGCCTGGAGTTGTAGCCAAGTGACGGTGAGGGATTAGAAGGGGGCATCTCCCAACACACGTTCGCGTGGAGTAATCCCGTCTTCGTGTGGGCAGGTATCCATGACGCACTGGATAATTTTTTACTTGTGAGCCGCACTGGCTGAGTGGAGAGCACACTCTATTAATAATAATAATAATAATAATAATACTTTATTTCAGACTCACACAGTACAGAGGGGACCATACTGGGGTCCATATATACCTTACAGTAACATAAATATATATAAGCTATTGTACATAGGCTACATAAAATAAAAATAAATTAAATAATACCCAGCTTGCTATCATGTAGTTCACAGCACTGCCTCAACCAAAAACAGTGGCCATCAAACTACTGTGTTACCAAAACCACTGTCCTAATTGTGTACAGTACCATGCCTCACATCATTTAGCTTCCGGTACAGTATGTTGCTACAGTACAGTATAGGAATATCGGTACTGTACTGCACTATGAGGATCAGTACCGGTATGCTAATTCTGTAGAGTAGCAGACCTGAAATCATTACTTAAGGTTAAATATAGAGCAACTTCCTCCAGTGTGCCTGGATCCTGGAGGTGTACACTATGCTTGGAGTTTGTAGCATTTAAATGATCCTGTTCTCAGAAGTGTTAAGGCGCTGAATGAATTTATATGTTAGCTTTCTAATGAGTGATTGGTAACAGTGTAAGTTCATATAGGCACATAGCGTACTTGTACTCTCATATTTTGAGAGCCCCAGAAACATTTTCATGATATTGTGATATGAGATACTTAGTCTATTCACTGTCATTTCTTATAGTTCCACCATAGTTGTGCTGTATACATTGGTGAGCAGTAGGAGTTGAACAATGTTATTTTTGTATCCCATGTGCACATATGAAATTTTCTTAATATTGAATTTCCCTGCATGTAAAGTTGCCTTCGCTGACGACCCATATCCTCATCATCTGAGCGATCACTTGAAATATAGTGTCCTAGATACTTTACTTTACTTACTTCTTCTATAATTTCTTCATACAAATGGAATTTAGGTAGCTTTGATTTCAATAGAAGGTTAGATTTAAATATTATGATATTGCTCTTTATAGGATTAAATTTGACTGAATGTTCGATTCCAAATTTTTCACATAGGCCTACTCTTAATAATTTATCCAGTCCTGCTCCAGAGGGCGCGATTAAGGCTAGGTCATCAGCATACATGAGATGATTTACAATGGTGCTGCCAATACAGCACCCAGTGCGAGTCTTGTTCAGCTCCAGACTAAGATCATCCATGTAGACGTTGAAAAGATACGGAGACAATATCCCCCCCTGCCTAACACCATTGGTTACGGCGAAAGAGCCTGACAGGATGTTGCCCCATCTTACACACATTTTTTGATTAGCATACCAGAAAATAAGTATCCTAACAATATAGCTAGGCACTCCCCTGTTAACTAATTTTTCAAATAAGGTTTTGTGACACACCCTATCAAAAGCCTTACTTGCATCAAGAAAACAAGAGAAAATTTAGCTATTTAGTTTGTTGTATGTATCAATCACTTCTTTCAGCACATATATGCATTGGTCTGTGCCGTGATTTTTCTTAAAGCCAAACTGATTGCTGCTGGTGACAATATATGCAGACATTCTTTCTAGCAATATCATTTCAACTACCTTACTCACCACACTAGCAAGTGCTACTGGGCGGTAGTTGTCTTTAGCTGTAATTTTACCTGATTAATCTTTAATGACAGGAACAAGTATTACGGATATCATAGACTCCGGCAGGACACCATGCGTAAATAGACTGGTTATGCAAGAACTAAGTTTATCTATTAACAACTTATCTGCATATTTAAGATGTTCTGCATATATACCATCCAGCCCACAAGCTTTGTTTAGGTTAAGTTTTCTTATGGCATTCTCAAGATCACTTTCAGTCACTTTAATGTCTTCATAATTACTATCTTTCACATATTGAATTGCACCATTAGTAGACCTTTGGTTTACACTGTTAAGTAGTTCCTTAAAATGAGTTTTCCATAAGTCAGCAATGTTCTCTTCACCCGTAACCCCCTCAACACTAACAGGTAATGGTGTGTTACAATTTTGCATGGATCTGATGTCCTTCCAAAAACAGTTAGTATCCTTTTCTGCCAGACTCTTTGCAAGGGCTTCCTTCCTTAATTGGTTTTCATTTTGCTTAATAAATCTAATGGCATATTTGGTCCTAGCCTTTGCTCTTTTGTGAAGTTCAAATATAGGCCCCTGTCTAGGCTGACCTATTTCAAGCCAATGAGACCTAGCATCTCTGGAGGCCTGATACAGGTCAGCCACATAGTCTTGCCAACCTGGCTTATTGAATGAGGACTTATATTTACGGCTATTAAAAATACTTTCCCCCGCTTTTGATAAAGAATCTATTATATTATTGTAAAATTTAATAATGTCCTTTCTGTGTTGTGCATCACTACATTTTGGATCCCTGCATTGTGCTATTGTGCATCTGCTTGACCTGGCTTCGATCCAAGGCGGACATATTTAGGGGGTGTGGTAGTACGTCCTAGCATGTTTCACACGCTCACACCTAGTCGGGGGACACTTCAATGACGTATACAGACTAATAACACACACAACAAATTCCCTTTTGGCCAGTATGGGGATGAGTGTGAAATGTTGCATCCGAACAAGTTGGATTGTTCTGGCCACATTTGACCTAGAAACTCAGGTGCGTTATCTGAATATATGGTTTGACATAGGCCGAAATAGGGGAGTACATGAGTGAGCATAGCTTCTGCGACAGGTATGGTGGTATGTTCTTTGGTTGGGCAAGTGATTAGGAACTGTAAATAGCTATCAACGAAGGCGATGACATACTTATTGGACGCTTTAGATGGGATAGGTCCCATCACATCCACGGCTAGTAGTTGCCAAGGCTTGGACATGGTAAGTTTTCCTGAAGGTCCTGGAGTTCTGGTGGTGTCCTTACCCAATACACAGGCTCTGCAGGATTCAAGTATAACCTTTACAATGTTGGTGGGGTTGGCAGTCCAGTAGATGTTATTGAATGATTGCACAAACTTCTTTTGGCCTAGGTGGATCCAATTGTGTTTCTGCAGGGTTTTCATTAATTCTTTATTGTGATGGAACTGCAATATGACCTGAAGAAGTGTAGAGTTGATCCCCTACTCTTTCTAGGTTGGTGAATATTTGTTGGTTGATCCAGTCTGGCTTTTTCTGTTGGATGAGACTGGGATTGTTGGTGATTATTACATTGAAGGGTAGTCTCGATAAGTTGTTGGCATTCGTGTGGAGTTTGCCTGGTCTATAGGAGATTTCAAAATCAGACTCCTCGAGGGTTTCTCTCCATCTTACAATGAGGGCATTGTTGGTTTCCGATCTACATAACTAGTGTAAAGATTGATGTTCGGTTATGATGGAAACGTGATCTCCCAGCAGGTAAGCCTGGAAGCGTTTCAATCGCCTAGATTACCTCTAGATATTTTCGCTTAGTGTCAGAGTAGTTTACTTCTGCGGACGTTAGTGTACGGCTGGCACAAACTATTGGTGTTCTCGTCCATCCCAGCTTTGGCTTAGTATAGCACCTATACCTACCAGGGAAACATCAATATATAGATGGAATGGTTGAGTGTAATCTGGGATGCTACAGTTGGGGCGTTGACAAGATTATGTTTAAATTTTTCAAATGCCAACAATCTTTTGCTAGTCCAGAAGAATACCTCTTCTTTCTTTGTGAGTTTGTGTAAGGGCTTAGCAATGATGGTAAAACCTTTCACAAATCTTTTGTTATATGAGGTTAAGCCTAGGAATAATCAGACTCCTTTGACAGTAGTGGTGGTGGTGGTTGGGGCGGTGGAGAGATGTTGGCGATGGCCTGAAATTTCTTTTGATCTGGAGCAATGCCTTGAGCTAATATTGTATGTCCCAGATAGTCGACAGAGTCTCGACCCATGGTAAATTTTTTTGGTTTAAGTTTTAGACCGGCCTCATGGATACGTTGGAAAACTTGAGCAAGTCTGTTCAGGTATTTGTCTCACGAGTGACTGAATACGATGATGTCAGGCAGGTTTCCCACGTTAGCCCTAGTAGTACCAACTGCATGAGTCTGGAGAAGGTGGCGGGACCATTACATAAACCAAAGGGTAATACGTTGAACTCGTATAATATCCCTCCGCTGGTCGAAAATGCCGTTTTCTGTTGATGTTCGGGGTTAGGAGCACTTGCCGGTCGAGTGGAAAACCATTTACAGACGAATCTAGGTAATCATCAATTTGAAGCACGGGTATAGCATCTTTAATGGTCACATCGTTCATTCTCCTGTAATCTATACAGAAGCGTGTGGATCCGTTTTTCTTTTTCCCTAATCCGACTGGCGAGGACCAGGTTGATGGTGTTATGAATCCTGCTTCTAGCATCTCTTTAACTTTATTTTCTTCTTCCACCCGTTGTATTTGGATTTTTTCGTCTACGTTGTTGGCGGATAGGAGGACCTGTGGTATAGGTTGGGTATTCTGGCTCGTGGATGTGTCCTATATCTTCCGAACTTTGAGCAAAGATATCCTGGTATTGTAACAAGAGTTGGAGAAGTTCGTGACATTGAACTGTGGTGAGGTGGTCTGGAATGTCAGGGAGGATAGGTGCGGTTAGTTCTTCATTTGTGTGTATTATTTTTCTTGATTTGGGGGACTTAAGTCATCAAACGACTCCACTTTGTCCATCACTAAACCTTTGAGAAGTGTAAGAGGTTTTCTGGAGACGTTGGTAATCCTGATTGCCCTGGAACGTACAGGTATTACAGCTGGTGATACAAAGGAAATCAAGCAACAACAGGTCTAGTGACCCTTCTAGGCTGCTTGTCCTCCAAAACACTGAGGATCAAGTGTCCAAACAGTGGTTTAGAGTGGGTAAGGGAACATTGGAAAGGGAACTAATATCCGTGGCAGGATTAGGAAGTTAGTAGGGGACAGATGGGTTAGTAACTGAGGGGAGGATAAAATAAAGTTATTCATTTACAAATGCAGTCAGTCGCGGGTTTGATGCGAGATATTTGTCTAGGCGGAGTTTAAATGAATCAACGGTGCTGCAGTCTATAACGTCTCTGGGAAGCCCATTCCACAAGTTGACAACTCGATTGAAGAAGAAATTCTTAGATTCGTGTGAGTTAAAAGATTTACCAATAATTTTGCAACCGTTTCCCCGCGTGTAATTAGATTGGTCGATAGTGAAGTACTTACTACAGTTCATATTGTCGATGCCTTTGATGATTTTGAACACTTGAATTAAGTCACCTCTTAATCTGCGCTGGGTTAAAGGAAATAGATTTATTTGTCTAAGACGCTCTTCGTATGGTTTGTTCTTTAGGCTAGGTATCATTTTGGTAACTCTACGTTGAACTCGTTCTAGCTTGTTTATATCTTTTTGGTAATTATGGCACCAGGATTGAACGCAGTATTTCAGAAGAGTGCAGACTAAGGAATTGTAAAGGGTTAGAATAACTTCTTTGGATTTATGCTCAAATGACCTGCCTATAAAGCCAATTATTTTGTTTGCCTTCTTAACAACTTCTGAACATTGTTGACTCGGTTTTAGATTACTCGATATTGTTACTCCCAGATCGGTTTCTCTGTTTACATTCTTAAGCTGAGTGCCATTCATCGAATAGTTTGCTTTCTCATTTAGGTATCCGATATGTAGTACTTTACATTTATCCGCATTGAAACTCATTTGCCAAATTTGGGCCCAACATGACAATTTATCTAGATTGTGTTGCATATCGTCAACTTGTTCTTTTGAGAGTATGCTATTTGCAATTTTTGTATCGTCAGCAAATTTTGAGATTGTACAGGTGAGACCCTCATCTATGTCGTTGATGTAAATTAGAAAGAGAATTGGTCCTAGTACCGATCCCTGGGGTACCCCTCTACTTACATTGGTCCATTTAGATGCCTTACCGTTTATGACTACTCTTTGCTTTCTGTCGCTGAGCCAATTTTCTATCCATTTCAACACACCGTCTTGTATTCCATGCACTTTTAGTTTTAGCAGTAAAAGTTTGTGGGGAATTTTGTCAAAGGCCTTTTGAAAATCAAGGTATATAATATCTACAGCTTTACTCTCATCGTAGAGCTTGAGGATATCATGGAAGAAGTCTAAGAGGTTTGTTAAACAGGAACGTTTTTTACGAAAGCCGTGTTGAGTATCTTTAAGTATGTTATTTTCCTCTAAGTGATTTACGAGTCTGTCTCTTATGACCGTTTCTAGCATTTTACATACACCTGAGGTTAAGCTAATTGGACGATATATACTGGGTAGGGATTTGCTGCCTTTTTTGAATATCAGTGTTACGTTGGCTAGCTTCCACTGATCAGGCATAGTTCCAGACTGCAAGGATTTATTGAATAGTAATGTCAGTGGTTTGGAGAGCTCATCCTTAGCTTCCTTTAGAACTCTAGGCGAGATTGTATCAGGTCCAGGCGTTTTATTTACCTTGAGTTTATCTAAACAGTTTAATACTTCTCTCTGTAACGGTGATATTGCTTAGAACATCTGAATTATCAATCTGAATCGGCGATGGTGTAGGGATATCACTGAGGTCTTCTGTTGTAAAAACTGATGCAAAGAAGGTATTGAGGGCATTTCTCATTTGTACTTCGTCTTTGGTGTATTCTCCATTTTCATCGACTAACGGTCCAACAGTTGAAGTACATAATGCAGCGTATTGTTGTTCTACTGCAGGGCAGAACATCATGTCTTGGTTATGTGCCATATTAATGGATATCCAGATTTGGTAGTCAGCAGGAATAGTCTGGGCAGTTTGTACTACTGCTTGGGCAATTATATGTGGCATCGTAGCATTGATGGTCTTGATTTCAGTAGTTAGTTCATTGTTTTTTCTTTTTTTTCTTTCTTCTTATTCATACAACCGAATGTTAACTGGCACCCTGCACAGTCAATATGGGCGCCTAGTTTCTCAAGGAGATCAAGCCCTAAATATCTCTTGTATTTGTTGCAGGTGAAGTAAAATACAATGAATAGATGTTCGGTGGTTGCTGAGGGTTCTGGGGTGGTGATTGGAACACGGCGAGTATTCCCTTTCAGCACCTATCAGATTAACTGATGATGCTTGAAGCTGTCAGAATTTCGATTGGTTCTTTTGGTAAAACCTTGTGTATAGGCACAAGCGAGCTGCACCAGTGTCTACTAACAAGCGGACAGTTAACCCCATGATTTTGAGCTGGATATAGACCTGGGATTTGGTGGTGAAAGCCCCCACCAATGTGACAGTTAACGGAGGACTATTAAAATTCTTCCTGCTTGTCTTACTACGGCATACTCAAAGCTTAATAATCGTCAATAAGTTCTTCCCCAAGAGTTTCCTCTTCTGGTAGGGTGTCCAGAGGCTCCTCACTCTCTGAGTCTGCGACTTGGGGGAGTCTTTGGTTATTGCTGGGCATATTTTCTCTGGTAGATGGGGCTGGGAGAAATTCTTTGGACATCTCTATGTTGTTTCTGCTGGTCTTGCATTTCATGTAAGAAGCAACTTCTGTTGTTGCAGACCCTACACTCCATGGGGTCCATCAGCACTAGGTTGTTCTTAGGTGCTGTGAGTTGCCTAGGATCAAATTAAAAGGGGAGTGTTCCAATTATCTTTAGGTCCACCTGTTCTGAGGGGTCCTTTTGTGATGAGGGCATTCTTGCTCCGGTTGAGGTTTGTTGGTCATCCTCTTTATTGCATTAATTGATTGTTGCTGTTGTTGATTAGCAGTGGAATTTGCTAGGATCCTTCTGATGATGGTGAGGACCCTTTCGATGCTTGCAGGTTTGTGAATGGAAAAATTATCTTCCACTCTTTTTGGCAGGATTTGCAACAATTAATTAAACAAATGGATATTTATTTCCTCTATCTGTGCTCCAGGTAAAGCAAGGGTAATATTCCTGCATATTTGAGCGATGGTTGCATAACAGCGGATTGCTGTGATAACGATACTACTGTACCCAGCGGCGGCTGGACGGAGTTCAGCACAATTCTTTTAAAGTAATCCCATGTTAGATTTGGACGCAATTGGCCTGTCACTAGTGCCAGAACCTTACCTAAGCGGGTCATAACTATTGCAATTTTATCTCTATCTTCCTGGTAAACTAGGTCTAACACTGGATTCACCATTTCCATGTATGTCGCGATATCATACAACTCGGGGTTAAAGTTAGGAATTAGGATGTGCAACTGTTGTGCCATTCTGTCCTATATACTTGGTTATATTATGTGATATGAAGAATCCTTATGTTTTCTATATGTTTAGGGTACTCTATGATACCTCTCAGTATAACTTACAATTTTAGCATGAAACCCGTCTTTATGACTTTTACCATTCCAGTATCGTAGTGTACGAGGGTGGTTCAGTGACGTCCCAGGCTCGTTCCCTGTGGCGACTGGAGCTGGCCCGGACCAAGTGGGCTGGTGGATACATCAACTGGTATCACCCCATGAGGATCAGGCACATCACTACAGGTCGCTACCTCGGCAACAACGACCAGAATGAACTCGTCCTCCTTCACAGGTATGATATGGCTTTATTCACACATATACACTTTAAGACACAAGATATGGCTCTATATGAACTCACGAATATCACAAACAAACCTCTGTAATTTAATGTTTAAGTAAGGGATTGATGAGATCAATTTAATTCGGGATAGCTTTGAATACATAAGGCCACGATTTATGTCCTAGAGTGTACAATCGCCTTCACAAGTAACTGGTACACTACTATTAGATAAACTTGAGGCAGTAGGAGAAACACTAACCCTGAACAGTTGCTAGATATAATAACCTTTCTTGGAGAGATCATATTACCACTCTTGCTAAAACAGCTTCCCAAAAGTTAGGTGTGCTCAACAGTCTCCGTGGGTTCTTCAACCCCACACAGCTTCTTGCTCTGTATTGGGGCACAGTGTGCACCTTAATTGAGTATTTTTCGCATGTGTGGGGAGGCTCCACCTATCTCTCCGCACTTCCCGAACGAGTAGCATCCAAAACTTTTCGCCTCATCAACTCACTCTTACTAGTTCCCTACAATCTCTTTTGTACACCGATATTAAAAAAAGGCAGCAGATCCCTACCCAGTAACTATCGTCCAATTAGCTTAACCTCAGTTGTATGTAAAATGCTAGAAACGGTCATACGAGACAGACTCGTAAATCACTTAGAGGAAAATAACATACTTAAAGATACTCAACACGGCTTTCGTAAAAAACGTTCCTGTTTAACAAACCTCTTAGACTTCTTCCACGATATCCTCAACCTCTACGATGAGAGTAAAGCTGTAGATATTATATACCTTGATTTTCAAAAGGCCTTTGACAAAGTTCCCCACAAACGTTTACTGCTAAAACTAAAAGCGCATGGAATACAAGACGGTGTGTTGAAATGGATAGAAAATTGGCTCAGCGACAGAAAGCAAAGAGTAGTCATAAACGGTAAGGCATCTAAATGGACCAATGTAAGTAGCGGGGTACCCCAGGGATCGGTACTAGGACCAATTATCTTTCTAATTTACATCAACGACATAGATGAGGGTCTCACCTGTACAATCTCAAAATTTGCTGTCGATACAAAAATTGCAAATAGCGTACTCTCAAAAGAACAAGTTGACGATATGCAACACAATCTAGATAAATTGTCATGTTGGGCCCAAATTTGGCAAATGAGTTTCAATGCGGATAAATGTAAAGTACTACATATCGGATACCTAAATGAGAAAGCAAACTATTCGATGAATGGCACTCAGCTTAAGAATGTAAACAGAGAAACCGATCTGGGAGTAACAATATCGAGTAACCTAAAACCGAGTCAACAATGTTCAGAAGTTGTTAAGAAGGCAAACAAAATAATTGGCTTTATAGGCAGGTCATTTGAGCATAAATCCAAAGAAGTTATCCTAACCCTTTACAATTCCTTAGTCCGCCCTCTTCTGGAATACTGCGTTCAATCCTGGTGCCATAATTACCAAAAAGATATAAACAAGCTAGAACGAGTTCAACGTAGAGTTACCAAAATGATACCTAGCCTAAAGAACAAACCATACGAAGAGCGCCTTAGAGAATTAAATCTATTTCCTTTAACCCAGCGCAGATTAAGAGGTGACTTAATTCAAGTGTTCAAAATCATCAAAGGCATCGACAATATGAACTGTAGTAAGTACTTCACTATCGACCAATCTAATTACACGCGGGGAAACGGTTGCAAAATTATTGGTAAATCTTTTTACTCACACGAATCTAAGAATTTCTTCTTCAATCGAGTTGTCAACTTGTGGAATGGGCTTCCCCGAAATGTTATAGTCTGCATCACCGTTGATTCATTTAAACTCCGCCTAGACAAATATCTCGCATCAAACCCACGACTGACTGCGTTTGTAAATGAATAACTTTATTTTATCCCCCCCTCAGTTACTAACCCATCTGTCCCCTACTAACTTCCTAATCCTGCCACGGACATTAGTTCCAGGGCAGTAATTCCCTTTCCAATGTTCCCTTACCCTCTCTAAACCACTGTTTGGACACTTGATCCTCAGTGTTTTGGAGGACAAGCAACCTAGAAGGGTCACTAGAACTGTTGTTGCTTGATTTTCTTTGTACTCCTTTGTACTCCTTTGTACACACCTCAATGTTGCATCTATTTCATTCTTCTATTGCTATTACAACAATCAGTGTTCTTCAGAGCTCTCTCAGTGCATACCCCCTCCCTTGCGGTGAGTGCGAGGCACCCGCCTATCAACACAGTCATTCTCCTATTCTGTCCAGCTCTCCAACCTAAGAATTGGCAAATTTTCTCAGTCTTTCCTCTACTCAACAAGTGAACTCTGGAACTCTCTCCCTCAATCAATCTTTCCTCCATCCTATGACTTAAACTGCTTTAAACTTCATGTGTCCAGGCATTTTCACCCCAATGTCCCTTGAGTTTGGTTTTGGGGGAGACACTCGTACAGGCAACCTGCCTATAATAGTAACTATATAACTATATCGCGCCAAGAAATACAAATTATATTATTTGCTAGTCTTGCATATATATATATATAAATATATATATATATATATATATATATATATATATATATATATATATATATATATATATATATATATATATATATTTTTATATATATATATATATATATATATATATATATATATATATATATACTGTATATATATATATTTATATTTATTTATTTATGTATTTTTTATTTGTTTATATTTGTTTGTACCAAACAGAATGAATGATATGAAAGAACTGTCTTACACTATTGCCTCAACTGTCCTATACAATGGCTTCGTAGTCTAACAATTGTTGTATTTCCTTTTCACCAATACATCGTGAGGTTTGAATAAGTACGTAGGGTGTCACAATATAGTTTAATAACACAAACAGATAACTGGAGGTTGTCTGGTTATGTAAACTGAGAGGCTGTATTATGTGTGAAATGTTCTGTTTTAAGCCAGCCCACCTCGCTTTTTTGCTCTTTCTCTCCCTCTCTCTTTGGCTTGTATCCATTCGGTCTCATTCAGCCTACTGGTTTAAGATGTTTACCCACATCCAGGTGTCAATATTTTCCTGGCGAGCGGTAGCGAGCCAGCATATATATATTTTTGTTTTGACAGCAAGCTAAATTTGTATATTTTTCGATAGAAAAATGTCTCCATACTATACTGGCTCGCTATCGCTCGCCAGGAAGATATCGAAACCTGGATGGGGATACACGCCTTAAAACAGTTGGCTGAATGGGGCCGAATGAATACAACCAGGGAAAGAAAGAAAAGGAGAGAAAGATAAAACAAGCGAGGTGACCCCCTTAAAGGTGGGGGCTCATGGGTTGAGGTAAACATGGACAAATAATCGCCAACCTGCATATAATTATCTTGTAAAATGCAATGTCAATGAAATTATTATTAACAATGGTATAAGGATTTTGCGGATCATCTATACCGGGCCTGTGACGTCATAGTGACGTCAGACCAGTATCCTTATCCTAGACTGGATGGTGGACTTACACTCTTGTGACGTCACAGGCCCGGTATAGACGATCCACAAAATCCTTTATACCATTGTTAATAATTATTCCAGTGCCATTCCATTTTGTAAGATAATTATGTACAGCTTGGCGATTATCATTCCATGTTTATCTCAACCCATGAGCCCCCACCTTTAAGGTTACTGTAACGGTGTGTAATATAATGTACTTGACAGAGACGAAGCGACGCTGGCCGCCACCTCCTTCTATCTGAGAGAGGAGAAAGACGATAATAAAATGATTCTGGAAGACAAGGATCTGGAGATTATCGGGACACCGCTCATCAAGTATGGAGACTCTACTGTCATCATCCAGCACACGGAGACCTCACTCTGGCTCTCCAATAAGGTCAGGCAGTCTTATACAGTATATCAAGGTAAAGCCGGTATCACACAAGCGTTTTTTCTCTCAACATTTATCCTCAACACTGGTCTGGCAGCTTATGAAGTCAAAAAATTTAATATTTCGGTTACATAAATCCATCTATCAGCAGTCTAGTTTCCGTTACCAGTGCAAAATATACAGAAATGTTGCTCGTAAAATCTTAATTATCGAATATTGACTGAAAAAGCTCTCGTGTGATACCGGCTTAAAGGTAGCAGAAACTAACTTGACAATAATCTTGATCCCTGACCTCTAGAGCAAACTGGCTGTAAATATCCACACCTATTTCCTGGTGGACTCTTCCCAAATGATATAAACGTCAGCCCGATTGCTTTCATTCATTTGGAGTTATATGAAGTTAAGGCGTGAAGGTTACTGTCAAGTTCGTTGGCGTTACCTATAGTACTGTTGGCTCAACAAGTTCACCTTCCCAATATTATCATTAAAGGGAGTCACCGGATTCAACAAGTTCACCTACCCAATATCATCATTAAAGGGAGTCACCGGATTCAACAAGTTCACCTTCCCAATATCATCATTAAAGGGAGTCATCGGATTCAACAAGTTCACCTTCCCAATATTATCATTAAAGGGAGTCACCGGATTCAACAAGTTCACCTACCCAATATCATCATTAAAGGGTCACCGGATTCAACAAGTTCACCTTCCCAATATTATCATTAAAGGGAGTCACCGGATTCAACAAGTTCACCTTCCCAATATTATCATTAAAGGGAGTCACCGGATTCAACAAGTTCACCTTCCCAATATTATCATTAAAGGGAGTCACCGGATTCAACAAGTTCACCTTCCCAATATTATCATTAAAGGGAGTCACCGGATTCAACAAGTTCACCTTCCCAATATTATCATTAAAGGGAGTCACCGGATTCAACAAGTTCACCTTCCCAATATTATCATTAAAGGGAGTCACCGGATTCAACAAGTTCACCTTCCCAATATTATCATTAAAGGGAGTCACCGGATTCAACAAGTTCACCTTCCCAATATTATCATTAAAGGGAGTCACCGGATTCAACAAGTTCACCTACCCAATATCATCATTAAAGGGAGTCACCGGATTCAACAAGTTCACCTTCCCAATATTATCATTAAAGGGAGTCACCGGATTCAACAAGTTCACCTACCCAATATTATCATTAAAGGGAGTCACCGGATTCAACAAAGTTCACCTTCCCAATATTATCATTAAAGGGAGTCACCGGATTCAACAAGTTCACCTTCCCAATATTATCATTAAAGGGAGTCACCGGATTCAACAAGTTCACCTACCCAATATTATCATTAAAGGGAGTCACCGGATTCAACAAGTTCACCTTCCCAATATTATCATTAAAGGGAGTCACCGGATTCAACAAGTTCACCTTCCCAATATTATCATTAAAGGGAGTCACCGGATTCAACAGTTCACCTTCCCAATATTATCATTAAAGGGAGTCACCGGATTCAACAAGTTCACCTTCCCAATATTATCATTAAAGGGAGTCACCGGATTCAACAAGTTCACCTTCCCAATATTATCATTAAAGGGAGTCACCGGATTCAACAAGTTCACCTTCCCAATATCATCATTAAAGGGGGTCACCGGATTTGTTTTATCTTTCTCTCCTTTTCTCTCTTTCCTTGTATCTTGCATAAATTCGACCCCATTCAGCCAACTGTTTTAAGACGTTTATCCCCATCCAGGTGTCAATATCTTCCTGGCGAGCGATAGCGAGCCAGCATTGTATGGAAACATCCGGTTTTGACGGAGACATTTTTCTATCGAAAAATGTACAAATTTAGCTTGCTGTCAAAACAAAACAAATATATTTGCTGGCTCGCTACCGCTCGCCAGGAAAATATTGACACCTGGATGGGGGTAAACGTCTTAAAACATTTAGGCTGAATGTGTTGGAATGGATGCAAGCCAAAGAGAAAGGGAGAGAAAGAGGTGGGCTCCCTTAAGGGGGGTGACCTGTTTTTTTTTATTTTTCTCCTTTTCTCTCTTTCTCTGGCTTGTATCCATTCGGCCCCATTCAGCCAACTATTTTAAGACGTTTATCCCCATCTAGGTGTCGATTTCTTCCTGGCGAGCGATAGCGAGCCAGCATTATATGAAGAGATCCGGCTTCGCTGGAGACATTTTTCTATCGAAAAATTTACAGATTTAGCCTGCTGTCAAAAAAATTTAAAAAATATGCTGGCTCGCTACCGCTCACCAGTAAAAAATTGACACCTGGATGGGGATAAACGTCTTAAAACAGTAGGCTGAATGGGGCCAAATGGATACAAGCCAGAGAAAGATAGAAAAGGACAGAACCAAAACAGGTGACCCCCCTTATCAAAGACAAGTAGCCAGATAAGCAATGTAAACATTGAGAGAGGTAATTAAAGTTCTGGAGCCAACTGTACCTTGAGAGAGGTAATTAAAGTTCTGGAGCCAACTGTACCTTGAGAGAGGTAATTAAAGTTCTGGAGCCAACTGTACATTGAGAGAGGTAATTAAAGTTCTGGAGCCAACTGTACATGGAGGGAGGTAATTAAAGTTCTGGAGCCAACTGTACATTGAGAGAGGTAATTAAAGTTCTGGAGCCAACTGTACATTGAGAGGTAATTAAAGTTCTGGAGCCAACTGTACATTGAGAGAGGTAATTAAAGTTCTGGAGCCAACTGTACATTGAGAGAGGTAATTAAAGTTCTGGAGCCAACTGTACATTGAGAGGTAATTAAAGTTCTGGAGCCAACTGTACATTGAGAGAGGTAATTAAAGTTCTGGAGCCAACTGTACATTGAGAGAGGTAATTAAAGTTCTGGAGCCAACTGTACATTGAGAGGTAATTAAAGTTCTGGAGCCAACTGTACATTGAGAGAGGTAATTAAAGTTCTGGAGCCAACTGTACAAGAGGGACATATTTAACCACTTCATTACAGGTACCGTCCTTTTAACTTTATTTTTGCTACTGTTAGACGATTTTATTCAGTTTAAAAAGGGCCTCCAGCAATTAAAGGCTTCGAACTATCTCACTTATCCCTTTTTACTACCACAAATTCTTCTCAAACTGCACAAAATCATCTTAATATAGCTAGAATAAACTTAGAAATACATCGCCGGTACAGAAGGGGTTAAAGAAAAATAAGGTGGAAGTTAGAAGTAGTCAGAGGTACAGGGATAATTATCAAAATATTTATGAGAAAATAATAGTTAAGTTGAGCAGGAAACCCCAATGATATTTGTTATGCTAAACAACACATGTTGTGTGGATTCTCTAAACGGGAAGAAACAAGATATTCCATATAGACTTTATAGAGTACATACACAATACAAGAACATAACAATTCATACAATCAAACACAGTTCAATGGTTATATTTATGCACAGGTACTAAATGTATGTCTTTAACCCGAGAAAGGCGCCGGGACTCTTAACCCGGGAACTGCGGGGAGACTCATAAGAGTTCCCCCGGCGGACTGCGGGGAGACTCTTATGAGTGAGTGAAAACAAAAATCGACTTTTGACATCAATTTTTTTTTTTTTTTTTTGGCCCCTGGGCCATGCAAAATCTCAGTCCTCTACCTCCCCTCCTTCCCCACTTTCCTCCTCTCCTTCAGTTATCACCTATTTTCCCTGTTATTCCCTTATTCTGAGGTATATTTTCGTGCTAACATTAGCGAGTTGCAAGCAGGGTGTTGTCATCACTGATGGCAAGCGAGTGCAAGAGAGAGAGAGAGTATCGATCGACTGTGTCTCAGTGGCCTTGGGGGAAATTGGCGGGAAAGCAGTTTGCCTCACCCATACATTATACAACTCGCGGGCTATATCTCCGATTTTGACCATCCAAACGCTGTTTTCACTCGTTTTATTGTTGTTTCAGGTTAATACCTTTATAATCAACCCATAATAGGTGCATATGGATAAGTATTAATGCTATTAATGGCACAATGAATATTTTAGTGACGGAAACACCTCAAATACGTCAGCACAGGGGGACGTTTCCAATTACCCCCATGCGCACTTCAGAGGTTAAGAGGTTATACTGGGCAAAGGTGCCGGGACTCTTAAGATTCAAGGCATAACAAAAATCTTTCAAAACAGCAGAGTGGCACTCATAACAAAGCAATATGTGATTAGGTGAGATAATTCCCCTCCATTACATGTTACCACTCCTACACATATGTCCCTCCCACCCTTCCCCTCCTTTTCCCCCCTCCTCAATTATCAGCTATTTTTCCTCTTATTCCCACTTTTATCGGGTAATTTTCCGCGTGAATTTCCCTCACGCGGTCTCTTTAAAACACGGGCGAAGCAGCAGCTAGAGATCCTTGCAACACAGAAACTTCTATTGCGAGGCCTCAGTGTCCCCCTTGAGGTCGGAAAGGGAAGATATTCGCTGCCTGGGCTCTTGCCTCATGATACGACCGGGCGATATTAATACGTAATTTTCACCTCCCAAAAGATATTCCCACTTCTTTTATTGCTCTTTAATGTTCATATGTTCATATTACAAGTAAAATAGGCACATATGGATAAGTAATAATGATTTACATGGTAAATATGACAGCTTTTGTCAGAAATAATCTAAAAATACTTTTGACTGGCGGGACGTTTGAAATACCATAACTTCGCCTTTTAAAGGTTAATATAGAGATCGAACACTCGGA
Source organism: Paralithodes platypus (assembly GCA_032716605.1). Taxonomy (NCBI): domain Eukaryota; kingdom Metazoa; phylum Arthropoda; class Malacostraca; order Decapoda; family Lithodidae; genus Paralithodes; species Paralithodes platypus. The sequence continues at coordinate 83,542,458 of CM064513.1, read as the reverse complement.
AATAGTTGGCATAAATGTTACAAAAATAATAAATATGCAAATACTGAGTAAGTATAGATCTATCTGTTACTGTGTTACCGCTGACTCTCAATTCTTTAATAATCAATTATTACAGTATAATATGTGCTACTACAATAGTAAAGTGATATCGATCGAAATGGTCTTACTGGTTTACAGGAAAAATAATGATTACTGGTGAGGGAATGTTAAGCTAAATGACTTAGTCTGCCCGCAAACCAACATCAGTGAGAATGGGAATGCTTGTTTTCAGCGACACCAGTGTATGTTTTTCTACGGCGCTGTGTAGGGGCAACTATGGCAAAAGTCACGTCAAGCCTCCCTCTGTTAGCTTCGAGCTTAACTTGTGTTTTGTCAGCGTCGAGCCTAACTCTATGACCAAATTCCTATTCCAAATTCCAAATATCTAAAACATATGTCTTCCCATGATCTACTTTCAGATCGCTAGTATGGTTTCCTTAATGGCTGCTCTAATAGTGATCTCCTTTCTTATTTTACTAACTCATGGTCATCCTCCTTTTGGGACTTCGGTGAAACCTTCTCTGTTGCGCTAGATATATCGAAACCTTCGATAATGTCTGGCACAAATATCTGTTTTCTAAACTGCCCTCCTTCGGTTTCTATCCCTACTTCTGTGCCTTTATCTCTAATTTCCTTTCTGACTGGTTCATAGCTGCGGTTGTGGACGGCAATCACTCACTTCCTCAACCTATCAACTCCGATGTTCCTCTGGGTTCTGTCCTGTCTCCAGTTATATTTCGAATAAGTCAGTAATGATCTTCTCAACTACACCTTTAGTCCTATCAATTCATATGTTGATGACTCTAACTATTCACTATTCACCTAGTTTTCCATGACGACCCAGCATGCAATCACTCCAAAACTCACATGATTAGGCCATAGCCTGCCTATCTTCTGATCTACCAATATCTCCGATTGGAGCAGAATAAATCTTGTTACTTTCAATGCTTCTAAAACACAATTTCTCCTTCAATCTACTTGTCACGATCCTCCACACGACTTTCCCTTATTTTTGAAGAATACACAAATCAATCCTTCATCCTCTTTTAGTATTTTTGGTGTTTCTTTTTTCTCCTGACCTTTATCGGAAAGATTATAATACCACTCATGCTTAAAAAACTTCCCAGAAGTTAGGTGTGCTCATCCGTCTCTGTGGGTTCCTCACCCCCACACAGCTTCTTGCTCTGTATAGGGGCATAGTGCACCCATGTATTGAGTATTGTTCACATGTATGGGGAATATCCACTTATATCACACTTTTCGAAAAGATAGAGTCAAAAGCATATAGTCTCATCAACTCACTTCCTCTTACTTATTCCCTAAATCTCTTTCTACACGCCGCAATGTTACATCTCTCTCACTCTTCTACCGCAAGAGCTTTTTCAGTGTATAACTCTTTCCTGATGGAGAGTGGGGGTCCCTACATTTCAACATGCACCTACTCCTATTCTGTCCGACTCTCTAACCGAAGAGTGAACCAATTTTCCCAGTCTTTCTTCTACTCAACAAGTAAGCTTTGAAACTCTCTCCCTCAATCTCCAACCTCAGGACAGTAAGATTTCCAGTAGCCTGTATCTCTTAAGAGGCCCTGAGATTATCAAATGTATCTTTCGAGATCTTAGTTGCTTCATTCTGATTTTACCACACTAGATGGCAGCACTTTATTTAGAGGTCATACAGATGATGCCAGAGAAATGCTGCTGCACCGTCGTCACAGTATCTTCGAATATGGCCGGACATCTATGTTGCAAGTTGAGACAATTTAGGGGATATTATAGCAAGGATGCTGCAGAGCTCCACGCTCACTGGGATCACCTCAGAAACCCTCTGCCTGGTTGGCGAAGAGAAGAACCAAGGAACATTTGGTCTGCAGTCAGCTACGCTATCAGCTTAGCTACACTAAAAAACTTGTGTTGGAGTCCCGAGCAGGATGAAAAATATTGGCAATCTCCTCAACCATGGCTCCGATGGTTTTATTCACCTACCAATAGATAGGACCTAAGAGACATATTAGCCTCTATGTACCAGGATGGTTAACTCACTGACTACAAGCTCCAAAGGACAAGCAAACGGAGATGAGCTCCCCGGCAAGGTACAGTCTACCAAAAAAAAACTTAACCAGACTGTACTTTAGCACATAGGTTCAACATTATAGCCTGTTTAATAATTTCTTGGTCGCAGGAGATTGTATATTGTCCCTTTATTTTTGTCTTATTCCAAACGTCTCTTTCTCTCTGTACGATGAAGGCGTTCGAGATCAAGAAGAAGGGTGTGGGTAAGGTGGAGGTGAAGCAGGCAACACTGCACGAGGAGGGTAAGATGGACGACGGTTTGCTCTTCTACAGGAGTCAAGAGGAGGAGTCACGCACTGGTAGAGTCATTAGGAAATGTTCACATCTCTTCAGCAGCTTCATCAAGTGAGTCACAGTGTCTCTTTCTCCCTCTCTCACACTCATACATACACTCACTCTCTCTAAATATCTCTTTCTTATATACCTATATGATTTTTCTTCTTTGGTCTGTCGCCTACAGTTCCGAGCAGATGAAGCAGATACAAGCTCTAGGAACGGCTGACCATAATTGACCACCACCAGGGATTATATTTTAGTGATATGGTGAATGATTGATGTCACTCATTGCTAACAACATTACTGCAAATAGGCAAACTCTTGCATTCACCTTCAAACTATATCAATTCTTCTGTGAGAGCATTTAATCTAGCCACACCTCCAAGGCACCTGTAGCTGCTTCATCTGCTTGGAACTGGACATAGCATGTGCTAAGTTTCTATATGCTTTAGTGGCACAGTAGCCCCTGTGTATCAGGATAGATAACTCACCTGAGTTATCCACCACAGACTCCAAAGGACAATGTTAAGAAGATAAGCGCCTCGGGCACGTGCAGATTATTGTAAGCACTACAACTTGACTTTACTATAAAGGATCCTCATTCCACACTACATGCACTCTCATTATTTACTTCCCATCCCATCATACTTTAAAAATGTCCTATAATTCCTTTTTGTGCCATATTCCTTATTTGTTGTCTATTCAATGTTCACATTAATATATAAGTAAGTTTAGACCTCTTGCCAATATTAGTCTGATTGATGAGATTTTTCTGATTATCGAAATAATCCCAGTTCCTGGTTGAGGTGTGTAGTGGAGGTATTAATTGCTTGTTCACTTAATTTTTCTTTTAGAATATATGTAGGAAACATTATGAAGACTAAAAATTAAGGTCCAGAGTGACAATACTATTTAAGTGAAACAAACTGCCAGTGTTAACCGGTCCTCTGACTGTGACATACTGATACACTTTCCTCTGTTGTGGTGACCAGAGGCTTAGACCACATCCAAACATCGCGCCGTCACTCCATCCTACTCAAGACGGTCAACCTCAAGGAGATGATTCACTGCCTTGAGGACCTTATCAACTACTTTGCTTACCCAGAGGACGACCTAGGTCAGTTAATAACTATTTACATCTTAATACCAACTTGAAAATATACAAATATTAAACTGCTTGTGGTTACGGTATTTTTGCATTTCAGGACCCTTTTTTTTTGTATCTGTTCCTATGATATGGTCTCTTACACTGAATGGTAGCATTTAATTATGTTTATACTTGCATGCCGTGTGTATCATAGGTGTTGTTATTGTGATAGCAAACATCCAGGAATCAAAGGAATAATGCCATTGCAAAGGTCGTATATTTATGGCATACGTTGGTGGCTCATAGTTGGTGCCCATCTGTGTGATATACTGTGACATAATACTGTAGGTTCACAAAGACCATGTTAATGAATAAGTGTGGGTGAAGGAACGTATGAACAACTGTAGTCTTATTCAACAGATCATAATGAACGAATGGTGTCTCTTCGTGCTCTGAGGAACCGTCAGGACTTATTCCAGGAGGAAGGCATCCTCAACCTGATCTTGGACGCCATTGACAAGATCACCGTCATAACTTCACAGGGTTTCATGGTGGCGCTGGCAGGGGAGGAGGCTGGCATGGACTGGGATATTATCTCAGGTCAGTTATATACCATAATGTCCCAGTAGTTATGTCGTTATATTCGGTCAGTTATGTACCATAATGTCCCAGTAGTTATGTCATAATATCCAGTCAGTTATGTACCATAATGTCCCAGTAGTTATGTCGTTATATCCGGTCAGTTATGTACCATAATGTCCCAGTAGTTATGTCATAATATCCGGTCAGTTATGTACCATAATGTCCCAGTAGTTATGTCATAATATTCGGTCAGTTATATACCATAATGTCCCAGTAGTTATGTCGTTATATCCGGTCAGTTATGTACCATAATGTCCCAGTAGTTATGTCATAATATCCGGTCAGTTATGTATCATAATGTCCCAGTAGTTATGTCGTTATATCCGGTCAGTTATATACCATAATGTCCCAGTAGTTATGTTGTTATATCCGGTCAGTTATGTACCATAATGTCCCAGTAGTTATGTCGTTATATCCGGTCAGTTATGTACCATAATGTCCCAGTAGTTATGTCATATATCCGGTCAGTTATGTACCATAATGTCCCAGTAGTTATGTCGTTATATCCGGTCAGTTATGTACCATAATGTCCCAGTAGTTATGTCATAATATCCGGTCAGTTATGTACCATAATGTCCCAGTAGTTATGTCGTTATATCCGGTCAGTTATGTACCATAATGTCCCAGTAGTTATGTCATAATATCCGGTCAGTTATGTACCATAATGTCCCAGTAGTTATGTCGTTATATCCGGTCAGTTATGTACCATAATGTCCCAGTAGTTATGTCATAATATCCGGTCAGTTATGTACCATAATGTCCCAGTAGTTATGTCGTTATATCCGGTCAGTTATGTACCATAATGTCCCAGTAGTTATGTCATAATATCCGGTCAGTTATGTACCATAATGTCCGGTCAGTTTATGTCCATAATGTCCCAGTTATGTCGTTATATCCGGTCAGTTATGTACCATAATGTCCCAGTAGTTAGTTATGTCGTTATATCCGGTCAGTTATGTACCATAATGTCCCGGTAGTTAGGTCGGAATATCCGGTCAGTTATGTACCATAATGTCCCAGTATGTCAGTTATGTCATAATATCCGGTCAGTTATGTACCATAATGTCCCAGTAGTTATGTCATAATATCTGGTCAGTTATGTACCATAATGTCCCAGTAGTTATGTCGTTATATCCGGTCAGTTATGTACCATAATGTCCCAGTAGTTTTGTCATAATATCCGGTCAGTTATGTACCATAATGTCCCAGTAGTTATGTCATAATATCCGGTCAGTTATGTACCATAATGTCCCAGTAGTTATGTCATTATATCCGGTCAGTTATGTACCATAATGTCCCAGTAGTTATGTCATAATATCCAGTCAGTTATGTACCATAATGTCCCAGTAGTTATGTCGTTATATCCGGTCAGTTATGTACCATAATGTCCCAGTAGTTATGTCATTATATCCGGTCAGTTATGTACCATAATGTCCCAGTAGTTATGTCATAATATCCGGTCAGTTATGTACCATAATGTCCCAGTAGTTATGTCATAATATCCGGTCAGTTATGTACCATAATGTCCCAGTAGTTATGTCGTTATATCCGGTCAGTTATGTACCATAATGTCCCAGTAGTTATGTCATAATATCCGGTCAGTTATGTACCATAATGTCCCAGTAGTTATGTCATTATATCCGGTCAGTTATGTACCATAATGTCCCAGTAGTTATGTCGTTATATCCGGTCAATTATGTACCATAATGTCCCAGTAGTTATGTCGTTATATCCGGTCAGTTATGTACCATAATGTCCCAGTAGTTATGTCGTTATATCCGGTCAGTTATGTACCATAATGTCCCAGTAGTTATGTCATTATATCCGGTCAGTTATGTACCATAATGTCCCAGTAGTTATGTCATAATATCCAGTCAGTTATGTACCATAATGTCCCAGTAGTTATGTCGTTATATCCAGTCAGTTATGTACCATAATGTCCCAGTAGTTATGTCATAATATCCGGTCAGTTATGTACCATAATGTCCCAGTAGTTATGTCATTATATCCGGTCAGTTATGTACCATAATGTCCCAGTAGTTATCTCATAATATCCGGTCAGTTATGTACCATAATGTCCCAGTAGTTATGTCGTTATATCCGGTCAGTTATGTACCATAATGTCCCAGTAGTTATGTCATAATATCAGGTCAGTTATGTACCATAATGTCCCAGTAGTTATGTCATAATATCCGGTCAGTTATGTACCATAATGTCCCAGTAGTTATGTCATTATATCCGGTCAGTTATGTACCATAATGTCCCAGTAGTTATGTCATAATATCCAGTCAGTTATGTACCATAATGTCTCAGTAGTTATGTCGTTATATCCGGTCAGTTATGTACCATAATGTCCCAGTAGTTATGTCGTTATATCCGGTCAGTTATGTACCATAATATCCCAGTAGTTATGTCGTTATATCCGGTCAGTTATGTACCATAATGTCCCAGTAGTTATGTTGTTATATCCGGTCAGTTATGTACCATAATGTCCCAGTAGTTATGTCGTTATATCCGGTCAGTTATGTACCATAATGTCCCAATAGTTATGTCATAATATCCGGTCAGTTATGTACCATAATGTCCCAGTAGTTATGTCATAATATCCGGTCAGTTATGTACCATAATGTCCCAGTAGTTATGTCATAATATCCGGTCAGTTATGTACCATAATGTCCCATTAGTTATGTCATAATATCCGGTCAGTTATGTACCATAATGTCCCAGTAGTTATGTCGTTATATCCGGTCAGTTATGTACCATAATGTCCCAGTTATGTATCCGGTCAGTTATGTACCATAATGTCCCAGTAGTTATGTCTATATCCGGTCAGTTATGTACCATAATGTCCCAGTAGTTATGTCGTTATATCCGGTCAGTTATGTACCATAATGTCCCAGTAGTTATGTCATAATATCCGGTCAGTTATGTACCATAATGTCCCAGTAGTTATGTCATAATATCCGGTCAGTTATGTACCATAATGTCCAAGTAGTTATGTCGTTATATCCGGTCAGTTATGTACCATAATGTCCCAGTAGTTATGTCATAATATCCGGTCAGTTATGTACCATAATGTCCCAGTAGTTATGTCGTTATATCCGGTCAGTTATGTACCATAATGTCCCAGTAGTTATGTCGTTATATCCGGTCAGTTATGTACCATATGTCCCAGTAGTTATGTCGTTATATCCGGTCAGTTATGTACCATAATGTCCCAGTAGTTATGTCGTTATATCCGGTCAGTTATGTACCATAATGTCCCAGTAGTTATGTCATTATATCCGGTCAGTGGTGCACCATAATATTATCATTGTTGTGGCATTATCCCAGACCAAATATCCCCTAAGATATCCTCATAGTTGTGTCATGATTTCAGGTCTGTTATCCTCCAAGATGTCCACATAGTTGTGTCATTATATCATGTCAGTTATACACCAAGATGTCCCCATAGTCGTGTCATTATATCAGGTCAGTAATGCAAAATATGTCGCCATGGTTGTGTCATTATCCCAGGTTAGGTACACACCAATTAGCATGAAAAGTTGCTACTCTATCTCAAGTCAGTTACATATATTATAATTAGCGGCAGTTGTAACATCATCTGAGGTGAGATTGGCAATGTTTATGCTTATAAAATTAATGTGGTTGATATAATATTGAGGAAGGTGGTAGTGATAGGGAAGTATCGTAGGTGGACCAGGTTGTTATGAACACCTTGTGGTGTAATTAGGTCAAGATATGCTATCGTTATCTAAATAATATGTAGTATCCCCAATGATATGCAAACATATTGGTTAATTGATTACAGTAATAATAAATACACTAATTTACCACTTAATGTGAGGCATAGTAACACAATATTAATGCATATCCATAACCTAGGTTTCCCCAAGGTTTAGTTCATTCTAAATTGTGGGCAAGGTAGTAGACGAAATCCCAGGAAATGGTTTGCGACCAAGGCATACAAAGACAATAGGCTGATCGATAGTTGTATATAGTAGAATAAGGAATGTTACATTTCCATAAAGTATATATTTATGATGCTGAGTATTTCATGAAAAATATCAATACAAAAAAATACCCGTACATCCCACCTAGTATATGTTGATGATGGTATTTAATGCGATAACGTTTGTAGGTTTCTGAAGTTGCATATTTATGCAGCCCTTTTCACCTATTGTAGTGTAAGATACATCACCAATATCGTAATGCTTATCTTTTAAGTGTTATATTTTGATCCCCCTCAGGTTACCTTTACCAGCTGTTGGCCGCGGTGATCAAAGGCAACCACACTAACTGTTCACAGTTTGCTAACAGTCATCGTCTCAACTGGCTCTTCTCACGACTTGGTTCAGCAGGCGAGGGTACCGGCATGTTAGATGTCTTACACTGTGTCCTCGTAGACTCTCCAGAGGCCTTGAACGTCATGAAGGTATGTCATATAAGGGAAGTGGTAGATAATGAATATGGACCATGGCAGCCAAGTACGTTAAGTCACTGTACGTGGAGTGCTGGCTCTGGCGGTGGAGGGTTTGAATCCACGAGCTGGCGAAGGATTTTTTTGTCTCTAAAACTTTCCTTGCCCATGAAGGCTAGGTCCCTGGGGACCACAAAGTCTCCCTCAGGGGTATTTATTGTTAAAAACGTAATCTATAACTTAGAGTTTTAGCCTCATTTAATTTTTTTTGGTCAAAACATTTAAGCAATTTGTATACTGAACCTTAGGTGCTCGGATCACAATTTGTATACTGAACCTTAGGTGCTCGTATCACAATATGTATACTAAACCTTGGGTGCTCGTATCACAATTTGTATACTAAACCTTAGGTGCTCGTATCACAATTTGTATACTGAACCTTAGGTGCTCGTATCACAATATGTATACTGAACCTTAGGTGCTCGTATCACAATTTGTATACTGAACCTTAGGTGCTCGTATCACAATTTGTATACTGAACCTTAGGTGCTCGTATCACAATTTGTATACTAAACCTTAGGTGCTCGTATCACAATTTGTATACTAAACCTTAGGTGCTCGTATCACAATTTGTATACTAAACCTTAGGTGCTCGTATCACAATTTGTATACTAAACCTTAGGTGCTTGTATCACAATATGTATACTAAACCTTAGGTGCTCGTATCACAATTTGTATACTAAACCTTAGGTGCTCGTATCACAATTTGTATACTGAACCTTAGGTGCTCGTATCACCATTTGTATACTAAACCTTAGGTGCTCGTATCACAATATGTATACTAAACCTTAGGTGCTCGTATCACAATTTGTATACTAAACCTTAGGTGCTCGTATCACAATTTGTATACTAAACCTTAGGTGCTCGTATCACAATTTGTATACTGAACCTTAGGTGCTCGTATCACAATTTGTATACTAAACCTTAGGTGCTCGTATCACAATTTGTATACTAAACCTTAGGTGCTCGTATCACAATTTGTATACTGAACCTTAGGTGCTCGTATCACAATTTGTATACTGAACCTTAGGGCTCGTATCACAATTTGTATACTATGAACCTTAGGTGCTGTATCACATTTGTATACTAAACCTTAGGTGCTCGTATCACAATTTGTATACTGAACCTTAGGTGCTCGTATCACCATTTGTATACTAAACCTTAGGTGCTCGTATCACAATTTGTATACTGAACCTTAGGTGCTCGTATCACAATTTGTATACTAAACCTTAGGTGCTCGTATCACAATTTGTATACTGAACCTTAGGTGCTCGTATCACAATTTGTATACTAAACCTTAGGTGCTCGTATCACAATTTGTATACTGAACCTTAGGTGCTCGTATCACAATTTGTATACTGAACCTTAGGTGCTCGTATCACAATTTGTATACTGAACCTTAGGTGCTCGTATCACAATGTCATGTTTTTCACAACTTCAAATTTAGTGTTTATAAAAAGTTACCAACCGATTTCCAAAATGTTATCTGTTTTGAATATAGGGATCCAAGGAGAAAACTTGTATGCATGATTCTAGCTCTGTGTGGCAGAGGTTACTGACAGTGTGGCAAAATATAATATAACATAAGAAAATTGAGGAAAATAATCTCATCAAACAAAAATATTTATAAACTAAAAACAAATTCATACATAAATCATGTATCCTTATAGATAAGTATTATTGTTTGTGTTTTATATCCTTGTATAGAGAACATTGGCATATTATGATCAAACATGCGTGAGATCATTCAGTACAAAGTCAGCATTTTATTAAGAAAAATTGGGAAATATTTAAAAAATATTCATAATAAATATTTATATGTATTCAATATATATGAAACTTTGTCCAGGCTGCCTCAGTATTACCTATTATTACATATTTGAATTTTAAATAGATTGAACAATATAAAAAAAAACCCAAGTTGACCCCCTTCTAGGAAAAGGAATTGTATATTTTCAGTCTCAGTGTCGGCTGGCTCGAAATATACCGATTATTATTATTATTATTATAATTATATTAGAGCACAACCCTAGAAGGCAGAGATATAGAGCTATAAATGGTATATCAGAAAGTCATGAAAAAGTAAGTCAGAGGCTCTGAGCAAGATATTCTAAGGTATAAATTATATACAATATACAATTGTCGATATATAGGAACATGTATTGAGTGTTACGCTAAACCCAACCTTGCTATGATTTGAGTACTTCCATTTGACTATTTCAGCGATGTTGGGTTTAGTATAACGCTCAGTGCATGTTCCAATATATCGATAAGGGATATGAATGAAGAATGTGCATTATACCTTTCACCTTCTTGGTAGTACAGTGGTAGGGCACTGTCGTCTTGGTAGTACAGTGGTAGGGCACTGTCGTCTTGGTAGTACAGTGGTAGGGCACTGTCGTCTTGGTAGTACAGTGGTAGGGCACTGTCGTCTTGGTAGTACAGTGGTAGGGCACTGTCGTCTTGGTAGTACAGTGGTAGGGCACTGTCGTCTTGGTAGTACAGTGGTAGGGCACTGTCGTCTTGGTAGTACAGTGGTAGGGCACTGTCGTCTTGGTAGTACAGTGGTAGGGCACTGTCGTCTTGGTAGTACAGTGGTAGGGCACTGTCGTCTTGGTAGTACAGTGGTAGGGCACTGTCGTCTTGGTAGTACAGTGGTAGGGCACTGTCGTCTTGGTAGTACAGTGGTAGGGCACTGTCGTCTTGGTAGTACAGTGGTAGGGCACTGTCGTCTTGTTTGTGGGTCCCGATTCTGATTCTCGGCAGTTACAATAATTCATACTTTATTAACCCTATACTGTACTTTGTGTAAGTGGTTAGATGTTAAGGACGTCTGTAGAATATATATATATATATATATATATATATATATATATATATATATATATATATATATATATCATATAAAGTCGTACATATACAAGATATGTTATACATAATGATATTATTTTTATTCAGGAGGAGCACATAAAGGTGATCATCGCCTTGCTAGAGAAGTATGGCCGTGACCCCAAGGTGTTAGATGTACTACGTTCACTGTGTGTTGGTAACGGTACAGCTGTACGATCATCGCAGAACAACATATGTGACTACCTCCTACCTGGCAGAAACCTACTGTTGCAGACACAACTGGTTGATCATGTCTCAAGGTACGGTACCAGTACTGTCTCATATAGTGACATATTAACACACACAAGGAAAATATTGGGAAAGGAGTGAGACCCTATCCAACATGTTCAACACATGTCTTCTGATAATTGTCAAGGAAATCAAAAGGAATTAATGTAAACGGAGAGAATGATTACCATCTCTGATTTGCAAATGATAATTATTTATTTTCAGATAAAGCAGATAAGTTTCAAGTCTTGGGTTTGGTGTGAGAGTCACCCTTAAACGAATCAAAGGTATGGCCTTAGGATCGGCTCTCTCTCCAGGCATGGCACCTAGATTACCTAGGTTACCACTACAAATTCCTTTTCAACATGCAAAGTACAGTACTGTACAATGTACAGTCTCAAAGTACGCTAGGTCTAAAATGAACAGGACTAACACTAAAGTATGTATAATGACAAGGTTCAACATAGAATAATCAGAAATGAAAATATAACTTTAAAGGAAATAGGAGATTACAATTATCTTGGCTAAGTATTAATACTAAGTAAAGTTAATTAATATTATATAAATAAGAGGAAATCTACCAATATGTTTGAAACATAATGTTTATACCCTGTGTGTGGTACTATTCATTATTTATGGATTCAAACATTGAAAATTAACAAAATCAATGTTCAGGAGTGCACAGAGAGTGAGGAAAGATCAATGATAAGATTCTTGGGTAACCATGAGACATAGGAAGAGTATTATGGGTAAAAGAACAAACCACAGTTATCAATATTCTAATATAATATAGGAACATAATTGGAGATGGGCAGAGTACAGCAGAAAGAGAGGACAGTAGGTGGACAAAAGACTACTGACTGGAACACTAAAATAGTAAAGGGCAACAGGAATAGACCAGACAAAAGGTGAAGAGAGAAGATATAATAAAATGTAAAATCTGACAAAGTCATCTGACCCATGGAAAAGGCTCTGCATTTGACTCCTGAAGGCTGATGGTAATATTTGACCAGCCCTCCCAGGTTATCCATATAATACCGCTCAGAGACTTTCTTTTTCATTTCAACATCTTATTCTGTCATGTAAACAAGATATATGTTACAATAACTGTAAATATCATCCAGTTATCGTGTCTGGAAGTGAAGGAGAAAATCGTACATTTTCGCTCGCGAGTGAAAGTGGGGGGTCGGCTGGTTAACGACGTAACATACAAGGTATTGATACATTTTCCTGGGTGCTGTGGGGATGGTGACCGTTAGGGGGAGAGTTAGAACCAATCTATTCATTGAAGCTCCTTCCAATTCGCTCAGGGCAACAGATATGGCGCTTGGGCGACGCATAATGAACAAAATTAGAAAGAAAATTACTGCTTGCGGGTATTCTTCCTTATCTAAGGCCTGCACTGAAAGGGCTAATGAATCTCCAACTATGTTGTATTTAGTGCAACTTTAGCTTGCCTTTATCTTAAGAAACCTATATTAATAACTACCAATGCCAGATCAACATCGGTTCAGTGTTTCAGCAAACTGACATTGTTGGGCAACTAACACCTCTTTTAGCAGAAGGGCAGTATATTCGAAATTAGATAAATGTTTTTAATTTATCATACATTATGTGCTTCGATTCATATTTCATAGTAGATCCATTGATGTTAGAATAGATAATAAATTCAATATATCTTCTGAATGACATTAGTGGTGCCTGGTAGGTGCATACGTGTACTTACAATAATACTATCCCACAGACAGGATTCAAACCAATTATTAAACATTTGGAGCTAGTCTTTGTTATCACCAAAACTGTGACACATCCAATGGATCGAGGAAGATTCTCCATGTTGAATATTATCTGAATCTGTTACTTAGGTTCTGTCATGCTTTAGCAGGGCGGTAACGAAAGTCCTCCAATTCCAAAGATCCTAAGCTCGAATCCTGGCTGGGGGAGAGAGATTGGCATAATTGAATAGGAAGTTAAATATGTTAAAATATACTTTTCACAACAAAGCTGTATATTTTCCACAAGCCTATGTTAATTCAGTGGCGACTTTCTTCCTACCTTGCAGTGGCGTATCTAGGGTGGGGCAGGTAGGGCACGTGCCATGGGCGCCACTTGAAGGGGGGCGCCAATTTTTTTTTTTTTTTTTTTTTTTTTTTTTTTTAGTAATAATAACCTAAAATATCCTAACTTAACCTAACCAGGGTATTTAACTATAGTGCAAATCTAATATCAAGTATTATGCCTAAATACCTATCCTATCCATTCGTCATTAATATAATTATATAATAGGCTATGATGAATAATAACGCCATAACGTGTTTTTATAATTATGTACAATTACTACAGTAATCACAGTAGGCTATATATATTTTAAATACAATTACATTTTAGCCTTTTAGGCAACGAATTCCTGCAAGCCATTGCCTAAACATATCAATAGACAATAGTTAAGTTATACCTCTAAATATTTTCGGGGTGGTTTTCTTTAGTTACCGGTATTATATTTTATGCAACGTTGAATGGTGTATATATGTATTGATATTCTGGATTATTTCTCATTTGACTGATTCGTTAATAGTAAAATATTGTTAGTACTTCGAAATTTACTTTATAAGAGACCCACAAGAAAATCAGGATATAGGCTATTTATAACTTGAAGCATTCTCGAATGCTAGCGCCAAGCGAACGTTTATTGTTGATAAACAAAACGGGCAGGGACAGGCAAAGGTACGAAATATATGCATTTATTACTCTATACTCTGTTTAATTTTATCTGACGGTAAATTGAATATAATATTCCTTATTTCAGACTCTCAGAGCAGTATGTAAGATCATGAAACCGTTCCTAGCGAAGAAGGAAAGTGGTTTTACCTTTATTATTTTAGGAACATCCGAACAGCTTTATTGCTTAGGCTAAATACTTTTAGAATTTAGCTTCTAGGTTTATACGTGGTTTAGAGTAATTTTAGAGTGTCATTTTCATTATTTCAGAGCATTGTATAATTTGTGTAAGAAGAATCTTAGAAGATCACGAAACTTCCTCATGAAGAAGGAAAGTGGTTTTAACTTTATTTCTATATAAAATTACTTTATTGCTTAGGCTAAATAGGGGTCTACTTTTAGAATTTAATATACAGGGTGTCCCGCGAGTTTTGTCAAATACTCCAGAAATGAAAGATTATGTCATTCTGAGTAAGAAATGTTCTATAGGCCTATATAGGCTACATAGCCTTTTGAGGGATTTTTTGCAGCTATGGTCCATTGAAGTCGAATTTGTTTCGTGTTTCGTAATGTTTAAGGCAGTTTTCCCTCTAATCAAAAGGTATAGATATCGCCAGTTGTGAGAGATCATTCAGCAAATTAAAGTTAATACTTTCTTACTTGAGAGCCTCCATGGGTCAAGGCAGACTTTGTGATCTTGCTCTGCTCAGTGTAGAAAGAGAAGAAACTGAAACAACTGACTTTGAGGACATCATAGACCAATTTGCATCAGTAAAAGCAAGGAAAGTGCAGTTGTGATTTTCATATACAGTATCAGTAGATGTCAGTCTGTCAGATGTCAGATGTAGTGCAATAATTTGTTAATTTAACTGTTAACGAGATTGACTTATTCGATTTTTTATCCTGATTCAGTGATTATATGGATTTATGAAATCTAAAAGATTGGTGTCAGATGATTGAACAGGGTCTTAAAAAAGTATAATACAATCCAAACTCAAAATAGGTATCATTAACCTAAACCAAACAATGAACCTAACACACACACACACACACATTATATATATAGCCTACTGGTATATCATTCATTATTTAGTGTTTCAATTACCTAAATATAGCTTTGAATATGGCTTTAAAATGCTCCTAGAATTGCTCATATTTCAAAAAAAATCTCGGGGGGGCCCGAACCCCCCAGCTGGAGAGGCTCGCTGCGCTCGCCACCGCTCGCCCAACGCCACTAGGGGGCGCAATTCCAGTCCTTGCCCTAGGCGCTATATACCCTAGATACGCCCCTGCTACCTTGCACCAGATTATTTCATTTAACTTGGGAAGGATTTCTCGAAGTGAAGAGGTTGATGACATACATAAATATATTTGCAATGACTGTAGCCCAATTTTCTAAATGTGTACTATTTGACAGTGCCCGTCCAAATATCTTCGTGGGTCACGTGGAGCGGTCGGCTATCTACCAACGGTGGTACTTTGAGGTGACGCTGGACCACATAGAACAGTCGTCGCACCTGCTGCCTCACCTTCGGGTGGGCTGGGCCAACACCAAGGGCTACGTCAGCTTCCCTGGAGGAGGAGAGAAGTGGGGCGGCAACGGTGTAGGGGATGATTTATACTCCTATGGTTTTGATGGATCTTACTTCTGGACTGGAGGTCGTTACACCCTTGTTAACCCAATTGTAAGTAACCAAAAAGATAAATTAATTAATTCTCATTACATTCATTAAGGTAAGTGTGGTCGAGTGGTCTTGCTATATTTAGGGTAGAATCTTAAGTTACATGCTCAAATCTGGATGTATGTCAATGGGAAGATATTACAGATGTGGAATGTGTACTGTAGGTTATTTAGTTTCAGTACATTATCACAAAGCCCATGGACACGACATGGAAAACACCCTTACTGTTTCCAATTCATTAGCAGTATGTGCATATTGTCAATAAAACATGACTATAGGCGCAGTGCCTAGTGAGTGAGAAGCTTAAGGGAGCCCACCTCGCTTTTTTTCTCATTCTCTCCTTCTCCCTCTTGCTTGTATCCATTCGGCCCCATTCAGCCTACTGTTTTAAGACGTTTACCCCCATCCAGGCGTCAATATTTTCCTGGCGAGTGGTAGCGAGCCAACATATATATATTTTTGTTTTGACAGCAAGCTAAATATGTACATTTTTCGATAGAAAAATTTCTCCGGCGAAGCCGGATTTCTTCATACAATGCTGGCTCGCTATTGCTCGCCAGGAAGAAATCGACACCTGGATGGGAATAAAACAGTTTGCTGAATGGGGCCGAATGGATACAAACCAGGGAAAGAGAGAAAAGGAGAGAAAGATAAAAAAAGCCGGTGACCCCCCTTAATAGATGACACAGCATCTTCTGAGGTTGACAGACAACGGCGATGAGGCTTCCACAAGTCGAAGCTACACCAAGCACTTTGTTAACCTCTCAGCTGCGCAGCCCCTGTAGTATACACCATACCCCTGTGTGCAGGTATTTCAATGCATTGCTCACTAAAATTGTTATTTTACCATAAATATAATTAATACTTATCCATATGCGCCTATTTTACGTTTAATATGAAGATAGTAACATGTAACAACAATAAAACAAGTGGGAATAATGCTTAAATGGTCAAAATCGCGAATAAATACGGAGCGGCCCATTCATGAAATGTGGAGCAGAGCGAGGCAACCCCACCTCTCGCGAGGTCTAGAGCATGACTGAGAGTCTCACCGCACCCTGTACCATACCCAACACACTCGCTATCACATAACCACACCCTGCAACCGGCTTGCAGATGTTAGCACGAAAATATACCAATGAATAAGGGAATAACAGGGAAAATAGGTGATAATTGAAGGAGGGGACTTTGACAGATGTGGAGAAGTAATATGAGGTATGGAGGGAAAAAAAAAAAAAAAAAAAATCAAGTGCTACTGGGGCCTTTTAAAAGTTTTTTTTTAGGCCTAGGATCTTAAGAGTCTCCCCGCAGTCGCCCAGTAAAACCTCTTAACCCGGGAACTGCAGGAAGACTCTTAAGAGTTCCCCCGGCGGACTGCGGGAAGACTCTTAAGAGTCAGAGAGAAAAAAAATCAACTTTAAACATCAACATTTTTTATTTTTTATTTTTATTTTTTTATTTTATTTTTTATTTTTTTTCCCCTGGGCCATGCAAAATATCACTCCTCTACCTCCCCTCCTTCCCCACTTTCCTCCCCTCCTTCAGTTATCACCTATTTTCCCTGTTATTCCCTTATTCTAACATTAGCGAGTTGCAAGCAGGGCATTGTCAACACTGTTAGCAAGCGAGTGCAAAAGAGAGAGAGAGAGTATCGATCGACTGTGTCTCAGTGGCCTTGGGGGAAATTGGCGGAAAAAGCAGGTTGCCTCACCCATACATTATATAACTCGCGGCCTGTATCTCCGATTTTGACCATCGAAACGCTGTTTTAATTTGTTTTATTGTTGTTTCAGGTTAATACCTTTATAATCAACCCATAATAGGCGCGTATGGATAAGTATTAATGCTATATATGGTAAAATGAATATTTTAGTGATGGAAACAGCTCAAATACGTCAGCACAGGCAGAGGTGTCTAATTACCCCCATGCACACTTCTTAGGTTAAGAGTCTCCCCGCAGCTGCCGGGTTAAGGAAACTACAAATGAGCCGGTTGTAAAAACTTGTTTGCCTCGTCGTTTCCTTCGTTATCTGGAGCAATACCTCCTGACTTTATCCGATATAATGGCCGAAGGAAAAGTCAGAATGTAAAAATAAAAAAAAAAATAAATAAATAATAATAGCACACACACACACACATTAAGTGTTCGTGTATCTTCATCCATGTATTTCCACCCTTAACAATAGAACGCCCAGCTTTTCCACATTTCGCCTTCTATCACACACACACACACGAACGAACACACACACACACATCTACACTACCGAGGATTAACCTCCCATTGTAGTAGGCTTTACCTTACCCTTCCTGTACAGACTTGAATGCCGCTCCCTCTTTACCCTTTACCTCTTTACCCTGACCCTACCAAAACAGATTTTGTATGTATGTATGTTTGTGTGCATACGTGAGCGTTTGTGTATACGGACATGTGCACACTTACTGTATGTTCTTATGTTCTTATATATGTATGTATATGTATGCGTATGTATGTGCGTACGTACGTGTATATATGTATGTTCTGTATATGAGTAAGTAAAATAAATGTGTATATGTACTGTATATCACTTACTCTCATGGTTATTTTATGATAATTTGTATTCTGCACCTGCATCATTATTTTTTTTTTTTTTTTTTTTTTGTAAACTGAGCTTACCATCTTCATATCTGTACATCTCATGTTCATCCACTAAATTGTAAAATGTGTATTTTCAGCTCATGAGGCTACCATTCTTTAATAAACCGTTTATTATTATTATATTATTATTATTATTACACACACACACACACACACACACGAGCATATAAATAATTGCCAATTCTGACACGGAAAGGTTATTTGAATACACGACAATATATTAGCAAACAACTCGTTTTCGGCTATTTCATATTATGAGCACTCACAAGACCACTCCATGAGTTATCATGTATAAACACTTTACGAGTATTTGAAGTATAATATCGGAGGTGAAGCCATTGATTTCGGGGGCTGGTTAGTGATTGGTGCTTCTGAAGGCTCGTGTGCTTGCTGCCTGTGGGCGAACTGTTATATGTGTTCTTCTCATGTCACCTCGTTTGCCTTTCTTGTGTGTCTTGCTGATCCTCCCTACCCCTTATGGAAGTAAGGGCTGGCTACTGACTGACTGCCTGACTAAATTTAAATGGATGAGAGTGCAAGTTTGTCTTGTGTTAATTGCATAATGTTCCCAAAATGGGTAGGATATAAAACCTGGAAATGGACTGTAATCCAAGTTTGATAGGTAGTTGTTCAGACCAAATCATCAAGTTTGATAGGTAGTTGTTCAGACCAAATCATCAAGTTTGATAGGTAGTTGTTCAGACCAAATCATCAAGTTTGATAGGTAGTTGTTCAGACCAAATCATCAAGTTTGATAGGTAGTTGTTCAGACCAAATCATCAAGTTTGATAGGTAGTTGTTCAGACCAAATCAAGTTTGATAGGTAGTTGGTCAGACCAAATCATCAAGTTTGATAGGTAGTTGTTCAGACCAAATCATCAAGTTTGATAGGTAGTTGTTCAGACCAAATCATCAAAATAGTACAAACCCGGATTAGTAAGAGACTAAAGCCGGTATCACACGAGCGCTTTTTCACTAAACATTTATCCTCTACACTGGTCTGGCAGCTTATGAGGTCAACATTTAGATGATTTCGGTTACCTAAATTCATCTATCATCAGTCTAGTTTCCGATACCAGTGCAAAATACTCCAGAAATGTTGCCAGCAAAATGTTGATCATCGAATGTTGACTATAAAAGCTCTCGTGTGATACCGGCCTAAGAGATATAATGATATTAAAGTATGGGAAGTAAGGAAGCTCAATCACCATTGAAGCACTTCTGTTTCACATATTGTAATTAGTTAAGGGAGCCCACCTCGCTTTTTTTTCTCTTTCTCTCCCTCTCTCTTTGGCTTGCTTCCATTCGGCCCCATTCAGCCTACTGTTTTAAGATGTTTACCCCCATCCAGGTGTCAATATTTTCCTGGCGAGCGGTAGCGAGCCAGCATATATATATTTTTGTTTCGACAGCAAGCTAAGTTTGTAATTTTTTTTATAGAAAAATTTCTCCGGCGAAGCCGGATTTCTCCATACAATGCAGGCTCGCTATCGCTCGCCAGGAAGAAATCGACACCTGGATGGGGATAAATGTCTTAAAACAGTAGGCTGAATGGCGTCGAATGGATACAAGCCAGAGAAAGAGAGAAAGGGAGAGAAAGTTAAACAAATCCGGTGACCCGGTTTAAGGTGTTAATTATTGGTGTTTTTGTTCCGTGACAGGACTCTGAGCCACTGATCAAGAAAGGTGATGTGATTGGCTGTGCCCTGGACCTAACAGTTCCTATTATCACCTTCTATGTCAACGGTCGCCAGGTTAACGGCTCCTTCACTGGCTTCAACGTTGATGGCATGTTCTTCCCAGTAGTCTCAGCCTCAGCCAAGCTCAGGTAAGGTTATACAATTATTCCTTCTCTGTTGTTGTTGTTGTTGTTGTTCCCTAAGCTGCCTGGCCGAACAGCCCCGAGTCCCTGAGAAAGGCAATGGCCATGATCGGGCTTTCCCACAGAGCTCTCATTGAGTGTAGATTGTGTTGTTGGCGTAAGTGGTTGTGTGAAATGCAGTCTTCTATGATGTGTTTAATGGTATGGGGTGCTGTGTTACATCCCGGGCAGGCGTCGAAAACGGAGTCATCCAGTCTCTTCTGATAGCTCAGGAGAGCTGGATGGTGTCCGCATCTCAGCATGGCCAGGTGGACTCTGTCCTCGCGAGGAAGGAAGGATTCGGAAGGATGGATTTCAGGAGGTCGTGCATGCAGCTGCGTGTTGTCTGTGAGTGAGTGGATGGATCGGTGAGAGATATGAGTATGGATGTGCTTCTGGAAGTTGGTTCGGGGTGGGCAGGGAGGGAGAGAGGACAATAATTGTGTGTGATACCGTGTGCTGGGTGTTGTTTTGATATTTCTTGGTGTCTGTGGGTGTGTTGCCATGTAGTTTAGTGGGTGGTCTTGGTTCGTGGAGGCTGCTGCCAGGAATTGAGTGCCTCTCATGTCCAGATGGTCTTTGACTTTGAGGATTTTGGTTTCTTGATGTAGGTGATCTGTGGGTGCAGTAGCTGTGCAGCCTGTAATGATCTTCAGGGCTTTGTTTTGAATATTCTGTAAGGTCTTATGATGTGTTTCAGCTAGGTTAGAAGCCCAGGCTGAGCTTGCGTATTCCATCACTGATCTTATGTATTGTTTATATACTGTGGTGGTAGTTTCTTTGTTGTGTCCAAATTTTGTGTGAGCAAGTGACCTGAGGGCGTTAAGTCTGGGTGTCAGTTTCTTTTTAATGTTTGTGGTGTGCTGTTTGAATGTCATATGAGTATCATATGTTACTCCTAGGATTTTGGGTGTGTGTGTATGTGTTAGGGGTGTGTTGTTTATGGTGAGTTGAGGGATGTATTCGTGTTCTCCTGTCCAACTTGTGAGCAGGGTTGCGGTGGATTTGGCTGGGGCTAGATTAAGTCTGTTTGTAGTGCACCAGCCATGTAGTGTGTTGAGATAGGGTTGAAGGAGATCTGTTGCTCTATTTGGGTCATGGTGTGCGCATGTGAGTGTTATGTCATCTGCATAGGAGGCTAAGTTTATTTGGGGCGTATTGGGTGTAGTTATATCGTGCATGTACAGATTGAAGAGTGCGGGCGATAGGACGGATCCTTGTGGGACTCCGTTTGGAAAGTTTCTGATTTTAGATGACATGACCGGCAAAAGATACGTGTGCACATCTGCCTGCTAGGAAGGTGGCCAGCCACCTTTTTGTGTTGTTGTGCATGTTTGTGTTGTAGATTTTGTTTGTTAGGTTGTGGCGGGGGATGGCATCGAAGGCTTTACTAATGTCGAGTGTGGCTAATAGTGATCTGTGTGGTGGTCTAGCTGAGTTGATGCCGTCGAAAGCTCTTTGTGTAAGGTCTGTGAGAAGAGTGTTTGTGGAGTGCAGTGGCCTAAAGCCATGTTGTGTTGGAGCTAGGGGTAGGTCAGGTGTAATTAGTTGTAATACTAGGCGTTCCATGACTTTGGAGGGGGAGCAAAGGAGTGTGATGGGGCGGTGCGAGGAGGGTAGCGTGGGGTCTTTGTTGGGTTTGGGGAATGTGATGATGATACCATGCTTCCAAATGTCTGGTATTGTGTTGTGTGAATAGCTGTAGTTTGATATGTTAGTGAGTGCTTGTATGCCTTGTGGTCCCAGGTGTCTGAGGTGTATGTTGCTTATGTTGTCTAGGCCACAGGCGGGTGAGTGCTTGAGATTGTTGATGATATGCTTTGTCTGGTGATTGGTGAAGGGTGTATAGTTAGGGTCTGTGGGGAATTGTCTCTTACGTCGGATGACACGTCGGTCGTCTTTGTGAGGTTTTAGGTGGCTGACATGTGAAAAGTGATTGATGAGAGTGTTTGCTTGTTGTTTACATGAAGGAGTAGAGTCTGTTGTTGTGATTGCAGCATGTGATTGTGTTGTGTTGCTGTTGGAAAGTGTGATGCTGTTTAGTGTTTTGTAGAGTTTTTTGGGGTTTGTTTTGTGATCAAGTGTTTGTAGGAAGTTATTCCAATTTAGTTTTTGTTGTTCTTGTATTTTGTTGTTAGTTTGGGTGTTGAGTGCTTGAATTTGTTGTGTGATGTCTTGTGTGTGGGGTGCTGGGGAGTGTTTCAGTATGTCGCGTTGTCTGATGAGGTTTTGAATTTCTGGTGTGAAGTTGGAGTTGTGTCTTTTTCTGTTACCTCTTGGAATGTGTTTCTTGTCAGCGTTTTGGATAGTTTTATTGAGTATGTGTACAGCATTGTTGATGTTAGTGATGGGTGTACTGTTTAGAGTTGTGAAGTGTTGTTCTATCTCATTTGTGAATGCTTCCCAGTTAGCTCTTTTATAATTGGTGTATGTATAACTTAATGCTAGTAAAACACACTCCATTATCATCAGCAGATCTCGTACGTTGGATCCTCCCCATCCTTATCTACAAGTTTCTGGCGAGCAAATTGAGAATGTGGATACTCTGTGTTTGTTAGGAGTTACTCTTGATCCCAAACTTACTTTTGAAAAGCATATTCGTTCTTTCTCCTCTTCCATTTCCCAAAAAATTGGTCTGCTTCGCAAGGTTTATAAAACATTTGCTTGTGACGCCACAGTTATCAAGTCTTTTTATGCTTTTATTTTGCCACATTTCGAGTACTGCTCACCTGTCTGGTTGTCAGCAGCTGATTGCCATCTCATGTTGCTTGACAGGTCGCTAAATTCCATCAGTTTTATTCTACCTAATTTGTCTCTTGATCTGTGTCATCGACGTAAAGTTGGTGCCCTTAGTCTTTTATTTAAAGTTTTTAACAACCCTCAGCATCCCTTACATGGGGTTCTGCCTGGGCCCTATGTTCGGGCTCGTGCAACTAGATTCACAAGCAATCTTAATTATCTTGCCATGAGCCGTGTTAATTTTTCTACTACACAGTTTTCACGGTGTTTTGTGCCGGCCATGGTTGACTTGTGGAATAAGTTGCCAAATGAGCTAGTCAATTCAGCTCATATCTCCATTTTTAAGTCTAGAGTTAATGCTTTTTTGCAGCATTAATTCTAATTTGTAAACTTATTTTATTCTATTTTATTGTATTATATTTAAGCTTGATATCCTCCACTGCATAATATGTTATCTGTGTTTAATATGTGTATATGTACAGTACAGTATACAGTGTATGTTTTTATTTTTTCCTAAGTTGCCATAGTCTCTCTCCAGTGCCTCCGGGTGTTTTGTGTGGATTGATCTTGATGGTGTTTCCGCACCCTGGTTGGAGACTTCGGCATCTCATATAATAATAATAATAATAATAATAATAATGTGTGTTTGTGGCTAGCTGGGGTGAGTCTGGTTTTGGTGGTGATAATGATCGGGAGGTGGTCAGAGCCTAAGGTTCTGACCACCCTCCAGGATGTTGTGGGGGCGAGTTCAGGGGAGCAAAAGGTGATGTCTGGAGATGATGGGTTATATAGGGCTTGGTGAGGAATATGGGTATGTTGATGGATGTCGTTAAGGATGATGAGGTTATCGGTTTGGTTTTGTAGTACCAGCCCTCTGTCTGTGTCGGGGTTGTCGACAAACCAGGCCGACGTCTTGGCGTTGAAGTCACCACCCAGGATGATGTGTGGGGTGTGTGGGATGTTTATGATGTGTTGTAAGTGTGGTCTGTATTCATTTGGTACTGTAGGGGATGTTTGGGGAGGGATGTATGTGTTTATGATGGTTATGTTGGAGTTGTTGCCAGTGTGTATTTTAATTGACTGTATTTCTGTTGTGTTATCATTTGGGGGGAGGAGGGATTTGGTTTGTACACTGGTTACTATGTATGATATTTCTTTGTGTACCAGGGTGATGAGTCCACCGCCCCCGCCGACAGCCCGGTCTTGTCTGATGGTGGTGAAATTATGAAATGTGGGTGTTTTTTGTGTTGTGCAGAGTTTTGTTTCTTGTAAGATGGCAATGTGTATGTTGTGTTGTTTGATGAAGTGTGAGAGTTCGTGTTTCTTTGTGTTGATGCCATCTATGTTCAGTTGAAGAATGTTAATGTTATGTGCACGATATATGTTGGGTGCTGCTGCACGAGGATGGGGTGGGGGTGGGGGTGGGGGTGGGGGTGGGGGATGGGTGAGGTGGGGGTGGGGATTGGGGAGCAGGAGATGGGGGTTGGAATGGATTAGGATGGGGTGTGGTGTGTTGAGTTGAGGATGTGGATGGTATGGGAAGGTTAGGTGGGTTAGGGAGGAGAGGTGGACGGGTTTTAGGGGGGGGAGTGGATGATATGGGAAGGTTAGGTGGGTTGGGGAGGAGAGGTGGACGGGTTTTAGGTGAGGGATTTGACTGGGAGAGCGAGGGGCATGAGGAACAGGTCCAGGTGTTTGTGTAGTGTTTCTTGGAGGCAAGTGTTGTGCAGGTGAAGTGGGTCCAGTTCCCGCATGAATTGCAGAGAACTGAACCCTTAGTATGGCGACTCGAAGTGATGGGTTTTGAGCAAGTTGGACATATGTATGTGTACGTGGTTCCTGGGTTGCTCGCAATGTCTCCGGCTAGAAGAAGTCTTCGAGAAATGACAGCCGGAGAGTCATTTCTCGGTGTAGGAAAAACTGTGTGATGTGTGTGTGTGGTGTGAGAGGTGTGGAAATTCCCGGCGCGACCGAAGCCGCTCCAAGGACCCGTGCCCCCAGGGAGGGGGCAGGGGATGGTTGTGACGGTTTGGCTCCCGAAACTGCTCCCCGCGGCCGGCATCCGGTTTTCCTCCACTGGTCGTTGATTTTGTCTTCGGCCGTGGAGGGTCGGCAGCCATCCGCGGTTGGCAGCCTCGGGAGGTGGCCCCACGGCGTAGACGCCGCCACATCAGGACCTTCCTTCTCTGTAGGGCCCAGTGCTGTTAAGGGGGCCCACCTCGTTTTTCTTTTCTTATCTCTCTCCCTCTCTCTCTGGGTTGTATCCATTCGGCCCCATTCAGCCTACTGTTTTAAGACGTTTACCCCTATCCATGTGTCGATTTTTTTCCTGGCGAGGGCAGCGAGCCAGCATATTTGTTTAAATGTTTTTAACAGCAGGCTAAATTTGTACATTTTTCGATAGAAAATGTCTCTGGCGAAGCCAGAATTCTCCATACAATGCTGGCTCGCTATCGCTCGCCAGGAAGAAATCAACACCTGGATGGGGATAAACGTCTTAAAACAGTAGGCTGAATGGGGCCGAATGGATACAAGTCAGAGAAAGAGAGAATAGGAAAAGAAAAAAAGAAAAAAAACAGGTGACCCCCCTTAATGATATTCATCTTGGCATATATAACGTAATTTCCAAATTTGCAGACGATGCCAAGATAGGAATAGGAAATGCAAAATTGACAGAAGATAGGATTAGCCAGCATAAATATATAATAAATAGAATATATGAGGTCAGATAAATGGCAAATGCCTTTTTATATTAACAAATGCCATGTTCTCTATTGTGGAAGGACAACTAATAAATACGAGTACAAAATAAATGTCAGTCATTTGAAAGCGTCAACAATTAACTATTTGGGCATAATTAATGTTCAGCAGCAGCAAACAAAGCAAAGAGAGCATAAGGATTTATTAACCCTTGCTCTACCAACGACGGTGAATCGCTGTCAGTAGATAAGTCACTCCCCAGTCCCAGAGACGGCGAATCGCCGTCAGTAATGTACTTTCCTTGTAACTACCTGTACAAGCCTGTACCTGGTACCACGACCGTTTAAGCACTGCTTTCGATATGGCAACACTTCTCAGCTTATATAAGACCCACTGAAGGGTGGGAGAGGTAGTCTCGCTTTGTCTCTTGAGGTGAAAAGTTGTTCTCTCTTGCCATTTTGGCCACAGTGCTTGGGACTGCAGGGGACTTTTATTACTGTATCCTCCGGTACAGTAGGGGTTAAACTAAATATTACTTGTATGAAATAGAGTATCATCCTGCCATTATATGAAAGTATTTTTTACGCCTCACCTTGAATGTGGCGTACAATTCTGAGCCCCATATATAAATAAATCCCGTACGGCTCAGAAACAAATCGTGCGATGAAAAACTGCAGGAACTTAATATATTCTGGTTTAAGAAGGAACGATTGAGGGGACAGCTCATAGAATGCTTCAAAATGCTAAAAGGCGTTAACAAATTTTCAAAGGAAATATTCTCATTGAATAATTAAAGAGACACCAACTCGTGGTAATGGACTTGATACTAAAAAGCAAAACATATAATCTTGTAACTAAATATATGTTTACCTATTCTGGTGGTGAATCATTGGAACAAGTTGTTTACCTATTCTGGTGGTGAATCATTGGAACAAGTTGTTTACCTATTCTGGTGGTGAATCATTGGAACAAGTTGTTTACCTATTCTGGTGGTGAATCATTGGAACAAGTTGTTTACCTATTCTGGTGGTGAATCATTGGAACAAGTTGTTTACCTATTCTGGTGGTGAATCATTGGAACAAGTTGTTTACCTATTCTGGTGGTGAATCATTGGAACAAGTTGTTTACCTATTCTGGTGGTGAATCATTGGAACAAGTTGTTTACCTATTCTGGTGGTGAATCATTGGAACAAGTTGTTTACCTATTCTGGTGGTGAATCATTGGAACAAGTTGTTTACCTATTCTGGTGGTGAATCATTGGAACAAGTTGTTTACCTATTCTGGTGGTGAATCATTGGAACAAGTTGTTTACCTATTCTGGTGGTGAATCATTGGAACAAGTTGTTTACCTATTCTGGTGGTGAATCATTGGAACAAGTTGTTTACCTATTCTGGTGGTGAATCATTGGAACAAGTTGTTAATGGAAGTAGTGGAAAATTACACAATGATCACGTTAACAAAAAAAAAAAAAAAAAAATACATATATACCACGATAGGGTCGTCATTAAACAATTACTACAGTCTAGTTCCTCCCCAGAACCTGAATTTGAGCTGACAATAATAGAGTCAGCCTATTCGTATGCCCTTTCAAGCCTCTGACCAAGGATAATATAAGAAAGGATGGGAAAGTGCGATATCACAGTTCTGCAAGTAAATTGTTGCATAAATTTAATTTTGTTCAGGTCAATTATTGTGACTGTATTCTAAAATTTGATATCAATGATTTTAATCAAGCATTATTAACTTTTCTTGTATAACCTCTGCTTACTTTTTGTCTGTATGTATTGATTGTTTATCTTTTTCTATTGTTATTATTGAAATTTGTCTATGATTTTTTCTAAAATGTATTATTCTTGCAAAAAGAGCACTCTTTGTTTACATCTGTTGTTGCTTCTTCATATTTTGCAATTATACATTATTTTATTGTATCCATTCACTTTTGATAGCATCATGCAATTGCTTGCCTTTGGGATGTCCTTAATTTATTTGTACGATAAATGTAGGTTATTTGTAGGGTAGTAATTGGTAGGGGTCAACTGTCCATGCTATGCTGACTATCGTTAGTGAGTGCTGTATGTATTGGTAGGGGTCAACTGTCCATGCTATGCTGACTATCGTTAGTGAGTGCTGTATGTATTTTGTACTATTGTTAATATCTTGCCAGATTGCAAATTTGTTTAATACAACATTTTAATATTAATTGTAGTTTCTTTATTCATACGGAATTTAGTAAAATTTACCAGAACGTCCTGGACTTCCCAAATTGACTAATTCCTTGAACGTGACGATAGTGCATTGTTATATGTGCGATTATTTTGCTTGGGAAACAGATTAACTTGTTCATGTAGTAATGTACATTCTATGTGATGGATTGTGGTTTTTTATTTAAATATTTTATTTTGCTAAAACGTTATTTCCACATGGCGATTTTGATTGGTTCTTTTACCTTTATATTGTTTTGTCCTCGTTTTGGTTTGTTTATTTTGCAAGTTTTACATTATAATAGAGATGACAGCAGGAACGCAATGGATAATCAATTCATCGTCAACCACAGACTCTGTAAAATTGACAGAGTTCAATAGGCATATCTAAGGACTACTGTAAAGGCCAGATCATCATGAAATTTTTGTTATTATGAGGAGATTCAGAGATGAGTCTCCTCTACCGTCGCCATGTTGTTTTGAGTGTTTGTTCATAGTGAATGTAGGTTGAGGTTGGGTGGTTAGTTTTTTTTTTTTTTTTCTATGTGAGTGAGGGAGGCAAAAGGCAGAACTACCTGTAGCGAGTGCCTCCCCCAGAGTTGAAAAAGTGACAGGGCCAAAACCAAGGGACGTTCGAGCCAAAATGCCTGAACACACAGAGTTTGAAGCAATTTAAGTCATAGGAAGAGGGAAAGACTGATTCTTGGAGAGAGTTCCAGAGCTTAGCTGTTGAATAGAAGAAAGTTTGAAAGTAAAGTTTCACTCTTGGGTTGGAGAGATTCACAGAGTAGGGGTGGGATTGTGTTGCAAGATGGGTACCACATGCCCTACGTAGAGGAGGTGGTATACCGTATAGGCCTACACTGGGAAAGCTCTGAGGAACACTGATTATTATAAAAGCGATAGAATAGCGAGAGAGATGCAACATTGCGGCGGACAGAGAGAGATTGCAGAGAATTGGTGAGTGGACGGGAGTTAATGAAACAAAAGGCCTTCCTTTCAACTTTGTCTAGGAGAGCGGTGTGAGAGGAACCTCCCCACACATGTGAACAATACTCAATACAAGGATGCACCGTGCCCCTGTACAGAGCAAGAAGCTGTGCAGGGGTAAAGAACCCCTTGAGGCGGTTGAGCACACCCAGCTTCTGGGAGGCTGCCTTAGCAAGACTGGTAATATGGTCCTTCTAAGTGAGAGCAGAAGAAAAAGAGACACCAAGAATATTGAGAGAAGATGAAGGATCGAATAATTGTGATAATTGATCATTGTTGTAGTGGAGGGGTTTGGAATATTTTTTAATTGAATAGGTGGAGATGACATTATAGGTGAGGAAGGAATAAGATTTTGGAGGTGGATTACAAATTGGCGATCTGGTTGAGTGCGAGCTGTCTGTTGGTCTGTTGGCGAAGGTTTATAACTTATAAGGTAATGCTGGCATCAAAATTAATTTGTTTAAATTAAATGGTTGAGATCGCGATGGCAAAACGGGATTGGTTTGAGTGCTACTTTCTGCTCGAGTGGTCTGATCTTCTTATACTTGAGTACCTAACGGTTTGTAATGTCAGACATGGCGGTTTTGGTAAATTATATTTTCACTGTGTTAGTCGACTATTACCTGGTAGCAGTTTGGGATGCGATTGATGGTGAATGATCCTGAGTAACGAGGTTTGAGTTTGTTAATGACAAGTAACTGAATTACCATCACTTGTTTACCAGGTGTATATGGGCAGTCTGCTGGCTGTTTGTCTTGATGTAACCCTTGGCAGTATTTTGATTGTTGGAGGTGGTTTTTCAGGGTGATAAGCTTCTTTTGTCCAAGTTGGATTCCGTTGTTTTCATGAAGTGTTAGCATAAAGGTGCATCCACATTTTCGACATTTGGTCTCCAGACAATTTATTATTATTATTATTATAGAAGCTGTCTAAGCCTCCCAACAGGGTGCAGATACACCTATAAAAGATGAATCCCCACAAAATACCCGTAAGCACTGGAGAGAGACTAAGACAACTAAGAAAAAGGAAAAGGGCTACAGTAGTTAGAGAGCCCAGAAGAAAAGATCAGTTTGTCAATTAAAACACCATTCTAAAAAGAATAAAAGCAAATCATGATTAAAACAAAAATTTACTGCTGTAATAAAACATTAACTCTGGACTTAAAAGCTGAGATATGGGTTGACTGTACAACCTCGTTTGGCAAATGATTCCAAAAGGGAATCATTGAAGGAATAAAACACCGAGAAAACTGAGATGTAGAAACATTAATTGGAGTCATGGCAAGGTCATTAAGACTCCTCGTAAATCTTGTTGCGCGAATTGGAATAAAAGGTTCTGGTAAAACACTATGCAATGGATGCTGAGTATTGTTAAAGATTTTAAATAAAAGACTAAGGGCACCAACCCGACGCCGATGATAAAGATCAAGAGATAGAGCAGGGAGAATAAATTTAATAGAATTAAGAGTTTTATCAAGCAATTTCAAATGACAGTCAGCAGCCGAGTTCTAAACAGGAGAGCAATACTCAAAATGAGGCAAAATAAAGGCATAAAAAGATTTTATGACTGTGGTTTCACAAGCGAATGTTTTATAACACTTGCGAAGTAAACCAATCTTTTGAGCAATAGTAGAAGACAAGGAACGAATATGCTTCTCAAATGTCAACTTAGGATCGAGAGTCACTCCAAGCAAACGCAAACC
This sequence comes from Paralithodes platypus, assembly GCA_032716605.1. Lineage (NCBI taxonomy): Eukaryota > Metazoa > Arthropoda > Malacostraca > Decapoda > Lithodidae > Paralithodes > Paralithodes platypus. Next base: position 83,511,514 of record CM064513.1, on the reverse strand, counting down.
TGACACATCCTCAATTTGTTCACCATAAACATGCAAACAAGGATGAGGAGGAGCCAAAGTACGTGATCTACTGATTATCATGGAGTGAGTTTTCTTAGCATTAAGCTTCATACCCCAAAGTTCACACCAAGAGGTAATCTTAGCCAAGTCCCTGTTTAGAGATGCTGCAACTTCGATTCTACTCTCTGGAGATGGAATTGATGAGTATAAAGTTATGTCATCGGCATAAGAAACTAGTTTATTTTCAAGCTCAGAGCACAAGCAAGCAATAAAAATAATGAAAAACAGAGGCCCAAGCACACTGCCCTGTGGAACACCCGAAACAACAGGCACAGAAACAGAAGTGCACCCATCAACAACAACATGCTGAGACCTGTCTGTCAAAAAATCTTTAAAAATAGATAAAAGACTACCACCAATACCATAAAGTTGCAGCTTATATAAAAGGGCTTTATGATTAACAAGATCAAAAGCAGAACTAAAATCAATAGCCACAACACGAGATTCATACCCTTTGTCCAACGAAGACTGAAGATCATGAGATAAAGTTAAAAGTTGAAAGCATTGCCCTATACACTGCAGTCGACATTTGGATACATATCTACAACAATGTATGGAACATTGTAAGAATATTGGCTGTATGTTGGCAACAAAAGTCGACTTGGTGAGGCCGTCCACACTGATCTGTGTAGACGTGAAGGTCATGTCGGCGTGCTAGGACGCCTTGGCGGCAGTTGCTACGGTAGTTATTTTGTGTGGGCATCAGAGGAGACATTGACGTAAAGTATGGGCAAGACCATCCTTATTACATAACAGAAACAGTGCGTGACTAATGGGTCCCGTGCACAGTTTAACAGAGGATGTTGCCTGTCTCTTGCCACCTACAGTACAAGAAAAAGGACTGTTGCATATTTTCTTTCGGATATCCAGATCTGATTTTGATCAATTGTTGTGCATGATTGGCACCCATAAACATAAACATGACACAAACTTTAGGCAGCCAATATCGGCAACAGACCGCCTCGCTGTGAAATTGCGGTTTCCTGCGTCAGGTGACTCCTACAGCAGCCTCGGCTGCACGTTCAAAATGTCAAAGCAAGCAATCCGTCAGATAGTGCCAGAGATCTGTGATGTATTGATTACAGCTCTCTGTGGGTACATTAACATATAACCTCTTAACTGCGCAGCTATGGTATTTGAAGGTGCCCGCCATGCGTAGGTACTCTGATTCATTCCTCACTAAAATCGTAAATTTACCATATATATAATTAATACTAATCCATATGTGCCTATTTTACTTTTAATATGAACATATGAACATGGAAAAGCAATAAAACAAGTGGAAACAGCAATTGGCTGGTAATTTTTTTATATTTTAGCCTCGTGGTCGTAATCTGACCTTAAGCGGTGAGAGACAAACACCCTCCCTCTCTCTTGTCTCGGACGAGAGACAAGGGGAGCTTTCAGACTGGCTTGGAGGGTCGGAGATACACTCCTCCACCCTCTTCCCTCTCTCCCACCCGTTCTCGCATGAAAATACTCTATAAATATCGGGAATAATAGAGAAAATATCTGATATAATTGAGGAGGGGGGGAGGAGGGGAAAGGGGGGCTTGGGACACATGTGTAGGAGTGGTAGAAAGTAATGGAGGGAAATTATCTCACCTAAGCACAAATTGCTTTGTTTTGAGTGCCACTGGGGTGTTTTTATTTTATTTTTTTAGGCCTAGGATCTTAAGAGTCTTCCCGCAGCCGCCCAGTAGAACCTCTTAAGAGTCTTCCCGCAGCTCCCAGGTTAAACGGCGAAGCTGTGGTGGTTAAGTCGTCTATGGACGTGTCAGGCGCCCAGTCTTCAGTAGGTAGTCCCAGAAGAGAAGGATCACAGCCCGCTTTCAATCAGTGACCCTTCTGCCGCCGAGAACTGTAGCAAGTATGAGAGTGGCAACGTCAACTTGCCAGAGGCGGCCAATGAGGATCATTCGTTACATGTAGGATCGGGGGCACCTTAACTCATAAACTGCGATGCTATGGTAGTTCAAACCCTCCCGCCAAGCGAAGGTATTTGGTTCTATTCTGACAAAAATCGTCATAGTACCATATACTGTATATGATTATTACTTATCCATATGTGAATATTTTGCTTTTATTATGAATATATGAACATGTAAGAGCAATAAAAGACGTGGGAATAGCATTTGGGGTGTGAAAAAGACGTATTATTGCCGCAAGGTCGTATTATGAGGCGAGTGCTGGGGGGACGTATATCCACCCTCTCTGAGCTGTAGAGCCACACTGACGGGTCTGAGTAGAAGTTTCTGAGTTGTAAGGATATCTAGCTGCCTCACCCGTGTTAAAGAGACTGGGGGAGGAAAATTTGCGCCAAAAATTATCCGATAAAATGTGGAATAAGAGGAAAAATAGCTGATAATTGAGGAGGGGGGAAAGGGGCGGGGGGGGGGGGGGAACACATATGTAGGAGTGGTAGCAAGTAATGGAGGGGAATTACCTAACCTAATCACAAATTGCTTTGTTTCGAGTGCCACTGGGGTGTCTTCTAAGGTTCTTTTTATGCTCTGGATCTATTGAGGACGGTCACAGTGCACCAGAAAAACCTCTATTGAGGACGGTTGCCATTTTTGGGTTAAGACATAATGCTCGACCATTTCTCGTTGACCACACCACTAGCACGCAGGACTGTCCAAAACACCTATTCTGTAGAGATGGCCAGATAGCGTCGTGTGGCTGAGACGTAGCTGGGTCAAGATGACATCCAGACAGGGGACTGGATGCCTCGCCCAGAAGTGGGGGGTTGAGTCTTCTCTTTAACTTCCTAAACTGGTGGCGGGCAAAAATCGTCCGAGGATAGCATACTTTGTATATGATTGTCAACTGTGAAACGATTATATATACCTTGTGTATGTCATTTGTATAATAAACTAAATTATGTGTTAGTATTTTGTATTTCTCTTTCCCAGTTAAAGATCCCACTCTGTGTTCTTGCCTAAATATTATAAGCATTTCAATTAATTATAGTTATTATGATGATTATTATTATTTGTAACTGTTCAGTGCGAGGTTCCTGCTGGGTGGTGACCATGGTCGGCTCAAGTATCCTCCACCAGACAGTCACTCCCCGGTGTCAGAGTGTCTACTACCCTTCCAGGTTTGTATCTTATACTCTACACTCACAACCCATGTAAAGCTTACTCCTAATTGAATCAGCATCGAATGCAAACAAAATAACACAGTGCTATAGACTATTCCAGATGCTTCAATGCTTGGCATTGAACACACAAGTGTTCCTTACACACACAAATTTGTCCTGTGAGGTAGCTTGCCGGTTACTGTTTTATAAGAATTCTGTCAGCAATGTTATTCTATCTTTAGTTTAGTTTCCGATACTAATGAAATAGTTTCCGATACTAATGAAATAGTTTTCATCCCAGACCTGTTGCTCAAACAGGTACACAGTTGCACACACAAATACTTGTTACTGAGATAAATGTATTACAATTAACTACAGTACATAACAAAATGCAAAATATACAGCTATATCCTATATATATATATATATATATATATATATATATATATATATATATATATATATATATATATATATATATATACACTAGGCCTATATAGCCTACAGTATATATAACTATATTGGACAGTTAAATTATATGTTTGGACTCTCCATTTAGATATTGATTTAACGTTTTAAACTATATTAACATATAACTATGAAAACGTATGCTCTACTGTTAAATTATATAATCGTCTATTAGATTGATACAGCTATATTTAATGATGATAAAGGCAATACTATTACTACAATTACTAACCATGTATACAACGTTTGTTGTTTCAGACGTTGTCCATTGATCCATGCTTCTACTTCGGTGAACAACACAAAGCAACCCTGGCTGGACCACTGCTCATTGAGGACGACCTTGTCTTTGTACCCAAGCCAGTTGATACATCCACGGTAAGTTATCATGCACTTCAACAATACTTGCATCAATAAACTTATCCAACCATAGTGTACTGTCTGTCATTGGTAAATATGAAAATGTGATAGTTGTAAGGAAACACTTTCCGCATATAACTAGTATCGTAAATACGATAGGCTATGATTCTTTTGTGATCCCGTATGTCTCTGTGACGTCACGATCGCTCCTACAGCACGACGTAGGACGAGTAGAACGTATATTATAAGATTGTAAATAAGTTAAGTTATAAAAGGCCTAATATGCTATTAAGCAATATTGCCATGGTCTTATGTAGTATATATGAATTTATCGTATATATTAATATAATTTATCGTATAGAGCAACCTAGATGCGGTACGATAATTTGGGCTCCTGGCGTTTGCCAAGGCAGCAAGGTGTGCCTCTGAGGAAGAGAGAGCAGAGCCTTCACGAACACCGACCAGTTAACATCTATTTTCCGCCCTCAGTTGATCGCGCTTTTGTGCCTCTAATCACAATACACATACAGCAATACATACAGCTACACCATCACGACGCTCTCATCGACGCCATGACTGACTGACAGATAAGCATAGTATTCATGTCCATTCCCATGTAATCATTTATTCTTTCTTTCACTTGACTCGAGTCTCGGGACCGAAGTCTCGTTCGTTCCCCGTTGTCCGCCATATTGGGTAAACGTTCTCCCTTGCCTCATTGCCACGTGGAACTATTGGTGAGTTAATTCCTGGCTAATATTAACCCTTATAACCTTACCCTATATATAAATGTATTATGTGAGACCTTTGGATATAAATTAGCTTGTTTCAGATTGAATTCAATTTAGATATGGAGTAGTTTTAATTTAGATTGATTTTATTTGATTCATTATAGCTTAGTAATATTTAACTTCCATTGATAGTTTACCACAACTAGAGTTGAAAGATACAACACACCATTTATGAGTAATAGGCTACTGAATTACAAGACCGTTCATATTATATATAGGGAATTGTATTAAACTATATATTTTGTTGACAGATCCAGCTACCTGGGTACATTGAACAAGTACGAGATAAGCTAGCCGAGAATATTCACGAAATGTGGGCCATGAACAAGATAGAGCAAGGGTGGACCCATTCTGAGCGACGAGATGACCTTCGTCTGCACCATCCCTGCCTCACTTCCTTCGAGAAGTTACCTACTAGTGAGAAACGCTACGACGCTACGCTTGCTCTTCAGACACTCAAGTAAGTAACAGATAGTCCATGTCTGCTCAGAATTTGGTCACAGTTATCCTGTCTTAACCTAAGCTACTTTAACATACTTATTCTTTACTTAAGTAACTTAACTAATTTGTTTGAGGGAGGGACTGTCTTACTCATCAGTGTTAGACTGCAAATATAGAAGAGTGAAATTCGAATTAATTGGGTTAATGATTTGAAGATGAGGAAAACTGATATATTTTTCTATTATAATGGCTAATTACACACATTACCTGGTCATACAATTATAATGGCTAATTACACACATTACCTGGTCATACAATTACACACATTACCTGGTCATACAATTACACACATTACCTGGTCATACAATTACACACATTACCTGGTCATACAATTACACACATTACCTGGTCATACAATTACACACATTACCTGGTCATACAATTACACACATTACCTGGTCATACAATTACACACATTACCTGGTCATACAATTACACACATTACCTGGTCATACAATTACACACATTACCTGGTCATACAATTTCAGATCCCTATAATGTATCCTTTTCCTCATAATTAATTAATAGTATTTTTATATATTTCCTAACACTCTTTTCTGATAAACCTTTAACCGTCCTGGTGGTGTAATGGTTAAGGTGGCAAAAATATGTGTGTGATAACCCGGGTTCGAATCCCGGTGGATCATATATACTTTAATTAATTTCATTGGGGGTGTGGTGGTGAGATTAATAAAAATAATATATCGGGAATTCTTAACTTCGTTTTGACAGCGTTTATTAACTCAGTAACCAATCTTACTTAGACATCACTTGAGGTTATCTGTGATGATACAGGAGCTCCCTGCAGCTCTTCTGTCCTTCATTTTGGTTATTGCACTATTCACAACAAATAACACAAAATAGTTTGCCTAGGCAGGGAGTCAGCTTGGAAAAAGAGTCTTTGAGTACAACAGGAGGAACACCATCCTGTCCATACGCTTTCTTAGTATTCAGACCAGAGAGGTTGGAAAGTATATCCTTAGAATATACTACGCACAAGTAGTTGAGAGGGGGGTTGGAGTAAAAGTTTGAGCGAAGAGTTCAGCTTTGTCAGAGGAAGAGGTGATGGAGGTATCATCAGAGTGGAAAAGAAGAGGGAAAGACGAGGAAGTGAAATTGTTGGAGAGGTTTTAGGCTAGATGCCAAAAAAGCTTTGATAGAGCTAGAAAAAGTTCAGAGCATTTTTTATTGATGAAAGAGTTTTTGGCGAGTCGAAGGACAGATTCCGGTCAGAAGCACATAAAGTATGAGATTCTTGAGCTTGAAAGCGACGATACCGTTTGAATGCTTCCTTTTTGCAGACGGCAGTAGAACAAGAGAGAGTAAATCAAGATTGTTGTAAGTTAGTTTGACAGAAAGAAAATGGGATGTATGCTTCCATGCCCAAAAGGATTACCTCAGTAATGCGCTCGGCCCTCTATGAGTGTCTCCGGCCACGGAAGCAAACATCATTCAATGGAAAATCAAAGTAGTACTGCCGAAGAGCCTCCCAGTCGGCAGCACTAAAACGCCACAAGCGCCGCCAGCTGGGGGGGGGGGGGTCAGAAGGCTGTATTGGAGAGACAGAACAGGTAAGAGATACTAGGTTATGATCAGAGGAGTCTAACTGAGAGAGAAGATTTATAGTGTAAGCAGAAGGATTAGAGATTAGAAATAAGTAAAGAATGTTGGGCCAATATCCAGGGCAGTCCAGGCTACAGGTGGGGTGCTGAACTAACTGCTTTAGATGTATGCTTGTTCACCAGGCTCAAGGTTGGTCAGTGAAATGAAAATAAAGCCATTGGTGGTGGTGAACATTGAAATTTCCTAAGATGGAGATTTCAGAGAATGGAGAGATGGATAGAATGTGTTCCACTTTAGAAGTAAAATAGTCAAATAATTATGGATAGGCAGTAGAATCAGGGAAGAGATAAACAGCGCAGAAATATTTAGTTTGAGAGTGACATGAAATCTTTAGCCAGAGAGTTGAGAATTCAGAAGAGTCAAAGTTGGGAACATGAGAGCAAGTAAGATTGTTGCGTACGTACACACAACATCCACCTTTGGCTTTGAATTGAGGATAGAGATAGTAGGAAGATACAGAGAAGTGTTTGCGGTCTGTTGCCCTAGACAACTAGGTTTCGGTGTGAAAAAGTAAGTCAGGTTTGGTAGAAGAGAGATGGTGTTCCACAGAGAGGAAGTTAGATGAAAGGCCACACATGTTGCTTACATTGATAGCTATAGTAGGCTATTAGATAGTGGACCAAGGAAATTTGAGAAGTCAATTCCAAGGGTCCGAACAATGGGGGTATTTTCGGACCTCCCCCCCCTTCCCCACCCTCCCCTGGGGACAATGAGGCTGGGTGTGTTGTCTTAATTTAGTTTCTTTTGATTTTTTTCACACACACACACACACACACACAATATATATATATATCTCCCAGAATCAGTCTTTCCCTCTTCCTATGACTTAAATTGCTTCAAACTCCGTGTGTCCAGGTATTTTGGCTCGAACGTCCCTTGATTTTGGCCCTGTCACTCTTTCAACTATGGGGGAGGCACTCACTATAGGCAGTTTTGCCTTAGAAAAAAAAAAAAATATAGATATATATATACACTGTATATATATATATACACTGTATATATATATACTGTATACTGTATATATATATATATATATATATTTTTTGTTTTTCTTCTTTTCTATGTGATTGAGGGAGGCAAAAGGCGGAACTGCCTATAGCGAGTGCCTCCCCCATAGTTGAAAGAGTGACAGGGCCAAAATCAAGGGACGTTCGAGCCAAAATGCCTGGACACGCGGAGTTTGAAGCAATTTAAGTCATAGGAAGAGGGAAAGACTGATTCTGGGAGAGAGTTCCAGAGCTTAGCTGTTGAGTAGAAGAAAGTTTGATAGTAACTTTTCACTCTTGGGTTGGAGAGTTGCACAGAGTAGGGGTGGGATTGAGTACCACGTGCCCTACGTAAAGGAGGTGGTATACACTGGGAAAGCTCTGAGGAACATTGATTATTATAGTAGCGATAGAATAGCGAGAGAGATGCAACATTGCGGCGGTGAGAGAGAGATTGCAGAGAGTTGGTGAGTGGACGGGTGTTAATGATACAAAAAGCCTTCCTTTCAACTTTGTCTAGGAGAGCGGTGTGAGAGGAACCTCCCCACATATGTGAACAATACTCAGTACAAGGACGCACTATGCCCCTGTACAGAGCAAGAAGCTGTGCAGGGGTAAAGAACCCCCTAAGGCGGTTGAGCACACCCAGCTTCTGGGAGGCTGCCTTAGCAAGACTGGTAATATGGTCCTTCAAAATGAGAGCAGAAGAAAAAGAGACGCCAAGAATATTGAGAGAAGATGAAGGATTGATTTTTGCATTGTTGAAGAATAAGGGATACTCCGCTGGGAGTTCCGGACGGGTAGATAGATGGAGAAATTGGGTTTTGGAAGCATTAAAGGTAACAAGGTTTTCTCTGCCCCAATTGGAGATAGTATTTAGATCAGAATTTAAGAGTTCTATGGCTTCATTACGTTTGTCGTTAAGGGATTGCTGGCTGGGGCGTTCTGAAAAACTAATGGTGTAGTGTAAGGTTGAGTCGTCTGCGTATGAATGGATGGGAATTGAGGTACAGTTGAGAAGATAATTTATAAAAATTAGAAAGAGAATAGGAGATAGGACAGAGCCCTGAGGAACACCGGAATTTATAGGGTGAGGAAGTGAACGATGGCCGTCCACAACCGCGGCTATGGAATGGCCGGAAAGGAAATTAGAGACAGGCACAGATGGAGGAATAGAAACCGAAGGAGGGTAGTTTAGAAATTAAAGATTTGTGCCAGACTCTATCAAAGGCTTTCGATATGTCTAGTGCAATATATATATAGTATATATATATATATATATATATATATATATATATATATATATATATTATATATATATTTTCTTGAAGGCATGTGAGATTAAATAAAACAGCATATTTAGCATTTATATGTTTTTCATTCAGAGATTCAAAGTCTCGAGCAATTTTGCGTATTCGGTCATTCAGTAGGTACAGAAAGGGAACCAAAGTTATCAGTGGGTTGTAGTAGGTTGTTGAGTGGGTTGCTGGGTTGTAGTAGGTTGTTCAGTGGGTTGCTGGGTTGTAGTAGGTTGTTCAGTGGGTTGTAGAGGTTGTAGTAGGTTGTTCAGTGGGTTGCTGGGTTGTAGTAGGTTGTTCAGTGGGTTGCTGGGATGTAGAGGTTGTAGTAGGTTGTTCAGTGGGTTGCTGGGTTGTAGTAGGTTGTTCAGTGGGTTGCTGGGTTGTAGTAGGTTGTTCAGTGGGTTGCTGGGTTGTAGTAGATTGTTCAGTGGGTTGCTGGGTTGTAGTAGGTTGTTCAGTGGGTTGCTGGGTTGTAGAGGTTGTAGTAGGTTGTTCAGTGGGTTGCTGGGTTGTAGTAGGTTGTTCAGTGGGTTGTAGAGGTTGTTCAGTGGGTTGCTGGGTTGTAGTAGGTTGTTCAGTGGGTTGCTGGGTTGTAGAGGTTGTAGTAGGTTGTTCAGTGGGTTGCTGGGTTGTAGTAGGTTGTTCAGTGGGTTGCTAGGTTGTTCAGTGGGTTGCTGGGTTGTAGTAGGTTGTTCAGTGGGTTGCTTGGTTGTAGTAGGTTGTTCAGTGGGTTGCTGGGTTGTAATAGGTTGTAGTAGGTTGTTCAGTGGGTTGCTGGGTTATAGTAGGTTGTTCAGTGGGTTGTAGAGGTTGTTCAGTGGGTTGTAGTAGGTTGTTCAGTGGGTTGCTGGGTTGTTCAGTGGGTTGCTGGGTTGTAGTAGGTTGTTCAGTGTGTTGCTGGGTTGTAGTAGGTTGTTCAGTGGGTTGCTGGGTTGTAGTAGGTTGTTCAATGGGTTGCTGGGTTGTAGTAGGTTGTTCAGTGGGTTGCTGGGTTGTAGTAGGTTGTTCAGTGGGTTACTGGGTTGTAGAGGTTGTAGTAGGTTGTTCAGTGGGTTGCTGGGTTGTAGAGGTTGTAGTAGGTTGTTCAGTGGATTGCTGGGTTGTAGTAGGTTCAGTGGGTTGCTGAGTTGTAGAGGTTGTAGTAGGTTGTTCAGTGGGTTGCTGGGTTGTAGTAGGTTGTTCAATGGGTTGCTGGGTTGTAGAGGTTGTAGTAGGTTGTTCAGTGGGTTGCTGGGTTGTAGTAGGTTGTTCAGTGGGTTGCTGGGTTGTAGTAGGTTGTTCAATGGGTTGCTGGGTTGTAGAGGTTGTAGTAGGTTGTTCAGTGGGTTGCTGGGTTGTAGTAGGTTGTTCAGTGGGTTGCTGGGTTGTAGTGGGTTGCTGGGTTGTAGTAGGTTGTTCAGTGGGTTGGGTTGCTGGGTTGTAGTAGGTTGTTCAGTGGGTTGCTGGGTTGTAGTAGGTTGTTCAGTGGGTTGCTGGGTTGTAGTAGGTTGTTCAGTGGGTTGCTGGGTTGTAGTAGGTTGTTCAGTGGGTTGCTGGGTTGTAGTAGGTTGTTCAGTGGGTTGCTGGGTTGTAGAGGTTGTAGTAGGTTGTTCAGTGGGTTGCTGGGTTGTAGTAGGTTGTTCAGTGGGTTGCTGGGTTGTAGTAGGTTGTTCAGTGGGTTGCTGGGTTGTAGTAGGTTGTTCAGTGGGTTGCTGGGTTGTAGTAGGTTGTTCAATGGGTTGCTGGGTTGTAGAGGTTGTAGTAGGTTGTTCAGTGGGTTGCTGGGTTGTAGTAGGTTGTTCAGTGGGTTGCTGGGTTGTAGTAGGTTGTTCAGTGGGTTGCTGGGTTGTAGAGGTTGTAGTAGGTTGTTCAGTGGGTTGCTGGGTTGTAGTAGGTTGTTCAGTGGGTTGCTGGGTTGTAGTAGGTTGTTCAATGGGTTGCTGGGTTGTAGTAGGTTGTTCAGTGGGTTGCTGGGTTGTAGTAGGTTGTTCAATGGGTTGCTGGGTTGTAGAGGTTGTAGTAGGTTGTTCAGTGGGTTGCTGGGTTGTAGTAGGTTGTTCAGTGGGTTGCTGGGTTGTAGTAGGTTGTTCAGTGGGTTGCTGGGTTGTAGAGGTTGTAGTAGGTTGTTCAGTGTGTTGCTGGGTTGTAGTAGGTTGTTCAGTGGGTTGCTGGGTTGTAGTATGTTGTTCAGTGGGTTGCTGTATTTTAGAGGTTGTAGTAGGTTGTTCGGTTGTAGTAGGTTGTTCAGTGGGTTGCTGGGTTGTTCAGTGGGTTGCTGGGTTGTAGAGGTTGTAGTAGGTTGTGATGTTTCGACTATAACATTAGCCATATTCATACAAGTGATCTGTAAGGGGGAGAACAGGGGTATATATAGGAAAAGCTGGGATCACGCGCCGCTTATTCTGCACAGGTGGGCGGTGCTAGTCAGCAATCTGCGTGTGTGCTTGGTTGGTAGCTGCTATGCGTGCGCTGTGTCTGTTGATTGGCTGGCTGGGCGCGGGGGCATCGTCAGGTGGGCGTTGGTTCGGGGTAGTGGTGTTGTGGTCATTGCCATCAGGGTTTTTGCGGGGGTAGGATCTCCTCGCTGTGGGGAGAATTTGGAGGTCTAATGTCTGGTTATTGAAGGTAGGGTTGAGTGTTTGTATGTATATGGCTTCAAGGATGGGGAGGTGCCTAGGGTCGGGCTCATTATCTAATATGGAGGTGTTGGTGTCAAGGTCTTTACGAGTTAGATCAGGGTGGTCAGGGCTGTTGTAGTGATTTTTGATGGAGCCAGATTGAAGGTGGAGGGTAAGACGACGACTCAAGCGAGTCTGGGTCATGCTGATATACGTTGTACGGGGTCCACAGTCCCCGTGGGTACAAGAATGTTGGTACACAACATGGTTCAGGTTCAGTTGTTTCTTATCTTTGGCAAGGCGATTACGTAGAACAAGTTGGGAGGTTTTGGGAGATATATAATATATTATTAGTTTGATATTGCTGTCAGAGTTGGTGGACTAGACGTTCTTCAGGATTATGTCTCTTATGACAGTTTCGTCTGTTTTATGATTTGAGGACATGTAGTTTTTATAGAAAAATTTGATGTCTTCAGGGCTGGTGGTGTTGGGGGCTTCATTATTGTACCATTTTTCAATGTGTTTTGTTATGGTTTTGTCAACGTCGGAGTAGCCATTATTTATGAGGACTTGTGTGAGGTGGTTGAGTTCGAGGTGGGTGTCTCGCCAGGAGGAGCAGTGAGAGAGTGCCCTCGTGACGTAGGCAGAGATGGTGGAGGTGTGGTATCGCTTGGGGCACTCGCTTTTGCCGTTGAGACAGAGTCCATTGTTTGTTGGCTTCGTGTAGACCGTAGTTTTGAAGCCTGTGTCTTGGTTAGTGACTAGGATGTCAAGGAAGGGTAGTTTCCCTTCAGTAGTCTCTTCATAAGCGAAGTTAAGTCCTGATGCTGAGATGAACCTCCTGGGTTGCCAGGAGGTCCTCCTCGATGGCGCCCATGAAAAAGTTTGCGAAGAGTACGCCGAGGGGGCTGCCCATCACCACGCCATCTATCTGCCGGTACATGTTTCCTCGGGGGCAGATGAAGGGAGCTTCTTTAGTGCATACCTCCAACAGCATTCGCAGGGCTTGTTCAGGGATGTCTAAAGGTGGGGAGGTGGTGGAGTGGTATACACGACGTAGGATGATGTCGATCGTCCTATCCACTGGTACGTTAGTGAAGAGGCTTTCTACGTCGAGTGAAGCGATTACATTATCATCGGTCGGTGGGGCATCACGGAGGATTTCGAGGAAATCCGTGGCGGAAGATAAGCTGTATTGAGTGGGGGCGTACGGCGTCAGGAGGTTGTTGAGGGTCTTCGCAATTTGGTAAGTTGCCGTCGGGATTTGGGAGATTATAGGTCTAAGGGGGTATTCCGGCTTATGGGTTTTTATATATATATATATATGTGTGTTAAGATAGTGTAGTATTGTTAACATTGAACCCTTTTTCTCCCCAGGACGGTATTGTCTCTGGGGTATCATATCACCCTAGATAAACCACCAAGCCGTATTCGCTCAGTGCGTTTACCCAACGACCCATTCCTTCAGTCCAATGGCTACAAACCTCAACCCCTCGACCTCTCACAGGTATGCATATATATAACTCATGTTATTCTATATATTTTAATTGCAGTGTGACTAGGGAGCTTGATTATTTGATGATATGGTGAAAAACAGAATATATTATGCCATGGTCACAGAATAGATTGTCTGTTTATAGTCTCCCTCTCACGCTATACTTGGCATGTCTAACATATAGTGTGTGAGGGGCTGCACAAATCACTTGGACCTTTCAAGAGTTATTGCCTTATAGACATTTTAATTGCTTTTCCTGAGGATGAAGAATATAGAAAAAAGGTATAATAATTAACATGCCATTGAGGCTAAAGATAATATCAAGCATTGGCTGTCTGTTACCATGCTTGATCAAACTGGCAATTGAGTTCCTTGTAAATTGAACATGTGCGGTTGCTTATTGAATGAAAATCAGACAGAAACTAAGTAAAACCATATTAAATAACTACAAGTGCCATGCATCACTTCACTCAGTATTAAATCCTCCATATCAAATTCGACATATTATGGAACTTAACGTAAAGTCACTCTTAACCTATTGAAGCAAGATGACTCTACCATTTCTGGCATACTTAAAACCTTTTATGACTAAAAGTGTTTTTTAGAAACTTTTAGTTTAGTTACCGAAACTGTTTCAGTTTGCTCTAAGCTGTTGTCCTAAGAAAACTAATATTAATTGGTTAATTAGTTTAGATTTTTATATGACCAAATATTGTAAAAAAGCTAACCCCCTAGCAATCCCCATGCCTAAAACTAATCTGATATATTTTCCCGAAATTGCAATAATAGCGTGTGGTATATTAGTGAAACACTATAACAATAAGTATTTGTGTGTTTATTGCTTTTCACTTCGCCAACATGACTAAACCACTGTACATTTTATTTAAACTTGTTTTATTTCTCATTCAGGTGAGTTTGACTTCAAAATTGGAGGAGCTAGTGGATCAGCTGGCCGAAAACACCCACAACATCTGGGCGAGTGAGAGGATTCAGCAGGGATGGACGTACGGTCTGAATGAAGACCCTGACATGCACCGATCACCCCACCTGGTCAGCTACAGTAACGTGGATAATGCCATCAAGAAGGCCAACCGGGACACAGCCTCAGAGACCATCAGGACTCTCTTGGTCTATGGGTATATCCTTGAGGCTCCTACTGGCGACCAGGCGGAAGGTAGGCTACTGTATAATCACAACCATACATTTTCACTATATACTATATTATACTTTATCATGTATTTGCTTAACCCCCTGGACCCCAAGCGATTAAATAAAAAAGTACACCCCAGGATCAGCCACTTGTCAATATTTGGATCATATACTGTATATGCTTTCATTAATTTTATTGTAGGTGTTTGGTGAAATTAATAAAAAATAGATTTCCTGCAAACACATGGGATGGGTTAGTAATGAAGGAAAAACAACATAAAACTGCTCACCTAGGTCATTTGGAGGTCCTGGGTGGCGGGGGAAAGTCACAATTAACATGGGGTGATGAGTAGGCAATATACTGACATATCACTCCCGCGCGCGTCCACACGCACGCGGCTGGACTTGGGGGGTTGCGAACTATCGGTATTGTTCCGTGGGATCCTAAAGTAGTTCCCATACAAATCTGAACCGTCTAGGTGCCATAGAACAAGAGTAATTAAGGCAGACGCAACCGTTGTGTCGCTGGTACTGTGGGTTACATACATAAGCGACGCATAACGTGCATCCCTGGGGTCGGAAGGGTTAAACTAATGTATATTGTAAACTATAGTAATATATAGTAGGAAGTTACATTTTGGCTTCCATATGATGATTATATTAAGGTTGGGAAGAGTGCCTCAAAATCAAGAAATAAAGGTAAGCATATATATTCATCTGTACACTTTTTGAAAAACAATACAATTGTTATTTACCAAATAATAGTGTTTAGCAATTGCAGAATTAATATAAAATATACATATAATAGAAGGTTAAGAAAAAGGTTAAGGATCGGTTGGAAACTCACATAAATCTCCTTATGGCAATTGTAAATTGGATATTATAGGGACATTTTAAGACCAATTTAAAAGAGTATCACACTATACCACAACGGAGGTTAAAAGGAGGAATTTGGTACTTCTACCTCTGTTCCTCCCCAACCTCAACTCGTGTGGGGAACAGACAGTCTTTTAATCGAAATCCAACTCCCCTAAGCATGACAAGTTGTTATACGGTCATGCTTAGGGGAGTCGGATTTCAATTAAAAGACTGTCTGTCCCCCACACGAGATGAGGATGGGGAGGAGGTGACAAGGCCTCCTGCTTGCATAGGTTCGAATCCTAGCCCTATCTATTATATTTGTCATCAAATAAACAAAATACCTGTATATATATATATTTTTTTTCTTTAATTATATTTTAATTTATATATAAATATATTTTTGTAATACACTGAGGTAAGGCTAATTTTAAGCCACTGTCTTATCTTTACAATATGCACTTTTTTATACTTGGGTTAAATAATTAATGACTGTGCTACACTATTTCTATGTAGATTGTGAGCGTGTAAGTAATTGTTGTTTAATAAGTTGTATTTATTGTGTAAGGAGCGGCTGCATCAGAGGAGAACAGAAAGCGTGGTACAGCACAGCGTACCTACCGCCTGGAGAAGACTAACGCTGTGACTGCCGGGAAGTGGTACTTTGAGGTGGAGGTGCTAACATCGGGTCCCATGAGAGTTGGATGGATGGAAACGTCCAGCCAACCAGGGACAGAGCTGGGTACTGATGACAAGTCCTGGGGCTTCGATGGATTTAGGGTAAGTTGGCCCACTACACTGGCTACTATTAGACGATTTTATTACGTTTACAAAGGGCCTCCAGCAATTTACAGGCTTCGAACTATCTCCCTTCACCCTTTATACTACCATAATTTAATCTTAACCTGCACAAAATTGACTAAATATAGGTATGCTTGGACAGATTCAGTACGATTACGTTTTTTTTTATTATATTCTGACTATCATTGGATTGTTTATACACTTTATAAATGAATTGTGGGAGTGAATAGGGTACTTGAGGTCATTTTTGGCCCCACTGCTACCCACTGTTTTCCTTAAAGGGGCCCACCTCGCTTTTTTTTTCTCTTTCTCTCTCTCTCTTTGGATTGTATCCATTCGGCCCCATTCAGCCAACTGTTTTGGGTGTTGATTTCTTCCTGGTGAGCGATAGCGAGCCAGCATTGTATGGAGAAATCCGGCTTCGAGACATTTTTCTATCGAAGAATTGACAAATTTAACTTGCTGTCAAAACAAATATATATATATATATATATATATATATATATATATATATATATATATATATATATATATATATATATATATATATATATATATATATATATATATATATATGCTGGCTAGCTACCGCTCGCCAGGAAAATATTGACACCTGGCTGGGGGTAAACGTCTTAAAACAGTAGGCTGAATGGGGCCGAATGGATACAAGCCAAAGAGAGGAGAGAAAGAAAAAAAGCGAGGTGGGCTCCCTTAATAATAACCTGTGTGACTTAGTGTGAGAAGGATATTTTAGTTAGGCAAAATACTGGATAATTCAAATAGTGATTACTTTACACGACACCTGGTGGTCACTGTAGATGATAAGAGAGCGATGTATTATTCTGTACGTGAGTGTCGGATTACTTTACACGACACCTGGTGGTCACTGTAGATGATAAGAGAGCGATGTATTATTCTGTACGTGAGTGTCGGATTACTTTACACGACACCTGGTGGTCACTGTAGATGATAAGAGAGCGATGTATTCTGTACGTGAGTGTCGGATTCACTGACTGTCATGCTTATCATTATCAAATCATTTGTAAAGAGAATATTACATTTTGTCTTTTGCAATAGCTATAATCATTATGTATTTGTTAATATTTGTTTTTAAATAATTATTCATATATAACAATATCATCAGTTGGAAGTTATTCATATATAACAATATCATCAGTTGGAAGTTATTCATATATAACAATATCATCAGTTGGAAGTTATTCATATATAACAATATCATCAGTTGGAAGTTATTCATATATAACAATATCATCAGTTGGAAGTTATTCATATATAACAATATCATCAGTTGGAAGTTATTCATATATAACAATATCATCAGTTGGAAGTTATTCATATATAACAATATCATCAGTTGGAAGTTATTCATATATAACAATATCATCAGTTGGAAGTTATTCATATATAACAATATCATCAGTTGGAAGTTATTCATATATAACAATATCATCAGTTGGAAGTTATTCATATATAACAATTCAGTTGGAAGTTATTCATATATAACAATATCATCAGTTGGAAGTTATTCATATAACAATATCATCAGTTGGAAGTTATTCATATATAACAATATCATCAGTTGGAAGTTATTCATATATAACAATATCATCAGTTGGAAGTTATTCATATAACAATATCATCAGTTGGAAGTTATTCATATATAACAATATCATCAGTTGGAAGTTATTCATATATAACAATATCATCAGTTGGAAGTTATTCATATATAACAATATCATCAGTTGGAAGTTATTCATATAACAATATCATCAGTTGGAAGTTATTCATATATAACAATATCATCAGTTGGAAGTTATTCATATATAACAATATCATCAGTTGGAAGTTATTCATATATAACAATATCATCAGTTGGAAGTTATTCATATATAACAATATCATCAGTTGGAAGTTATTCATATATAACAATATCATCAGTTGGAAGTTATTCATATATAACAATATCATCAGTTGGAAGTTATTAAGAACAGTTCCATTCGATAGCATCATAAATTATAATAAGTACATTCACTTATAACAATTTGTGGACCCTTCACATTTCAAAGTAGGTATGTTTATGGCTACTGATTGACTGTTTATGGCTACTGATTGACTGTTTATGGCTACTGATTGACTGTTTATGGCTACTGATTGACTGTTTATGGCTACTGATTGACTGTTTATGGCTACTGATTGACTGTTTATGGCTACTGATTGACGTACATAATGTAAACTTGTATGTGTGTGTTGTCAGCCTTATTATGATCCACTGCAGGATAATCAGCCTATCCCCAAGGGGATGATCAGCTTGATAAGGATGTATGTATTGTCTCGTGGTAACGTGTCTGGTAAGGGTCCTGGGTTTGATTCCTGCCCGGGGTACAGATTTTCGGGAGGCTATTTCATCTTCTAATGAATTCAGGTGTGTTGGTAACATTGTCAAGATAGTTGAAAGTAAGATCGGAGCTCCATAACCCTCCTAACGGGCAGGTGTAAAACCCAAATCCAACACACAATACATGTAACCTTGCCAATTATAAAATTACATTAATAATTTAATGTAAGCAAATTACATTCATAAATCAATCGCAATATTAATTTTGTCTTGGTGCAAAAAAAACAAAAGGTATCCAGGAATTGCTACAAGTGACTGTAAATCTACCACATCATAAAGTATGATGTCAAGCTTAACAATATTACCTTAAGGGGAGACGGACCGTTTTTGTTTTTTGTATATATTAATTAATTTATTCCTTTATTTCTTAGTTTTCTCGCTAGACCTCCATCAAGCTTAAAAAAACACCCCCTAGACCCCCTTTCAAGATAATGTTTTACATTTTTCGGTAGAAAAATTTCCCGGCCGAAGGCTGGTTCTTCTTAAAATTTCAGCCTCACTATCGCTCGCCAGGAAATAATCGACACCTAAATGGCACGAAAGGTCTTAAAATTGACAACGGAATGGGGCAAAAGGTGTCAAAATCGATAACTAATGACCCAGACGTACTAAAATCTCAAAGCAAATGGGGATTAACACGAGGGAGAAAGGGGACCATAAAAATGACCCATCTCCCCTTAACCTCAACAGTCCATCAACCTCACCTTAAGTCTACAGTACCACAATGACGGAAGCCTGCAGTATCAGATAATATAATATGCATCAATAATATAAACTTACTTCTCCTTATTCTTGTAGATTTCAGAGGACTGTACCCCAGTAAATAATTGTCCAGTGTCAAGTGGTGCCCAGTAGTGCAATGGTTAACACATTCAAGTTACAGCCAATAAATAAATAAATATATAACATATATATAAATATATATATATATATATATATATATATATATATATATATATATATATTCAAAAGGAAAAGGGTAGCCAAAACAAGGAAGATCCCCATCTTCATATTTATTGCAATATTTCAGACTCTGCGTCCATCATCAGGTCAGTACACGATCCTATAAAATTAAATTACCATACATAAAATTTTGTAAATAGAAGGATCCGTATAATAGTTTAAATACAAAGTAAATAAGGGTATAAAATACCTTGTTGAAATTAATTCGTTAACAAACACCAGTACCGCACGAATAAAAGGAAAGCTAATGCGATATGATTAAATAATAAAGACAAATCCCTAACCACCTGGATCCAACCCCAAGCCCACCTCGAGTACAACTGAAGACCATTATTTGATCATTTAACACTAACACCGACAACCCCAAAGTCACAAAACAAAAGAACATCTGAAAATGATATATTCTGACTGGGCGTACAATGTGAAATACTCCTAATGAATTTGAAATTAAACGAAACAAATATGAAACAATTAAAACTAAACTATTTGGAAACTGACTAAACAATTGAATCAGTTCATAGTATTTAGTTCCGGCTTGAGTTGTTGAATTAATATCTTTTCCCCTAAAAAAGTGTCTTGTTCTTTATTGAATTTACCTATTATTTCAAAATCATTCTCTAAGAAAAGATGGTCATTCTCATGTGAATGGTTTCTTATGGCCGAAAAAGGCATTTTATTTAGATATTGACCCGTTCTATAGCTCCTACCTAAATGTTCAGATATTCTAATTTTGAAATGTCTGGAAGTACATCCGACATACCTAGCATTACAGCTGGGACACGAAGATGGATATACAATATTTGAACATATTAGGTTAGGAATACGGTCTTTAAAATTGAAAAATGAACCTATAGTGAAATCATTATTGAATATTATTCGAAAGTTGACGGCAGGAAATTCAATTTTGAGAAAGGCTAGCAACTTCTTCCTGAACAAGAAATTTGATTTCCCATAAAAACGCAATTTAACATATTTGATAAGTTTAGGTACTTCCGAAGCTGTGACCTCTAAATTTTGCTTCGTGTATAGAAATCTTTTAAGTACTTTATTAAATACATTCATAGTATAATTGTTGGATATAAAATACTGCTTCAAAAACTCGAATTCTAGATGCATAACATTACAATTAGAACACAAATTGTAGGCACGATTTAAAAGTGTTTTAATAGAGTTTATTTTGAAAATATGTGGACAGAAACTAAGCCAATTGAGACCTAAACCAGTAAAGGTTCGTTTCCTAAAAACATCAGTGATCAATCCATTCCGGGTTTTGGTTATTTTGACATCCAGAAAAGCTAATGTATTGTTATCTTAAACCTCCTTGGTGAAATTAATGTTTGGATGTTGTTTATTAAAATACTCCAAAAACAAATGTATATATAATAATGGTCTTCAGTTGTACTCGAGGTGGGCTTGGGGTTGGATCCAGGTGGGTAGGGATTTGTCTTTATTATTTAATCATATCGCATTAGCTTTCCTTTTAATCGTGCGGTACTGGTGTTTGTTAACGAATTAATTTCATCAAGGTATTTTATACCCTTATTTACTTTGTATTTAAACTATTTTACAGATCCTTCTATTTACAAAATTTTATGTATGGTAATTTCATTTTATAGGATCGTGTACTGACCTGATGATGGACGCAGAGTCTGAAATATTGCAATAAATATGAAGATGGGGATCTTCCTTGTTTTGGCTACCCTTTTCCTTTTGAAAATACGTTATCCTGGAGGACAACTCACTGATATCATCATTAAAAACAAAACAAAAATATATATATATATTTATTAGTGGCCCCTCCATCATTGACGATTATGCCTATTACATAAGGCTACCTCTTCAAACGCTCATAAGCGTAGTTTGAATCTACCGCCGCAGAGCTCCGAGGACCTTAATCATAAGCACACGCAAAATCACTCATGGTTCGTCTTTATGATTGGGTTCTCACTACGAAAAAACTTCGTAACAAATAAAAAATAAAAATAAAATAAGAATAACTATTCATAAGCTTTCCATATTCCGTGGATGTACTTCTGTGGATTCTTGGACCAGATGCTGACTAGCGCATCTTTCCGCCTTCCTTGCTCTGCGGTCACCCCACCCTGACGTGTCCCCCACAGTGCTCCACTTTGATTCCGCATTCTTGCGTCCCTAGTGAGTTTTTTCTCATTTGTTTACTCTGGGATGTCTTGAGTAAGGTTAGGATTAGCTTAGCAGGGGTGTCATGGGTGGTTTTCTCGCAGAACAAGTGTATTTTGGGTCGTTTTTGTTGGGGCGTCTATTTCGGACGGACCCCGAGTTGAGGACGCTCTGAAAAGTGTTTTCGTGTTTAGCCATCTTTAGTCCTAGCTTGTTAGGAGGCTTTAACTACGCGATGTCAGGCTTCTAGCTATCTTTCAGATGGAGTAGCCTATTTTGTTTTGTTCTGACGTTCCTGGTGTATTTTTCTTCACGTAGTGGAGTTCTTTCTGGGTCCCGAGTCAGTGTTACCCTTATCCGGGTTTTTTCTACGATGTTGATGTGGCGGCTGTTCCAGTTTTGATGGGATGGAGTGCTTTTCGATTGTGTTTCGACGTCATTAAGTGTTTATTCCGTTTTCACCAGGCCTAGCCAGCCACTCTTAGTTTTTTCACATATGCAAGTGTTTTCATTGTTTATTATGATAAAAAATGTATTCATGTGTCATGTGTGTCCTGGTTTAGTTGTGATTGGCTGATCCAGGAGCTTCGGACTGTGTGTCTGATTATGTTTATCAGATTGCGTTCTGTTTGGTG
The DNA here is from genome assembly GCA_032716605.1 of Paralithodes platypus. Classification (NCBI taxonomy): domain Eukaryota; kingdom Metazoa; phylum Arthropoda; class Malacostraca; order Decapoda; family Lithodidae; genus Paralithodes; species Paralithodes platypus. The sequence continues at coordinate 83,489,289 of CM064513.1, read as the reverse complement.
TGGGTTGCCTTTCCGGCGGTTTTTCTTGATTGCTCCGAGAAAGCCGTTTTGTTTACCGGGTTTTAGTCAAGTTGGTTAAAATCGGTAGTTACCCCGGCGAGTTTGGTAGCTTGAGGGCTCATCAGAAACTGCGTTCTCTGTGGTCGAGCCTGTGATCAGGCTTCCTGTGTTATTCCCGGCGAGGTGGGCTCCACACATTTATCTAGGTGATCATGCTGACACCTGTTGGATATGGTTGTCTCGGCTTTTCAAAGCCATTGAAACAATGCTGTTTGTTTGATTGATCTTTCCCTCCCGGCGACCTTATTACAAAGAGGTCTGGGGCAGGTACAATTGGTTTGACATTTAATATAAAACCCGGCGATTGTACCTTCGGGTGGTTATATTAACGGATTTGCAATTCGCTATGGTTTGCCAAACCATGGATTGATACAATAGGGTATCACGGCCTTCAAGACGGCGATCTATGAGGGCTTCTGGGAGAAGTCGGATTAGAGATTAAGATAGGCTTAGACTTTTTATGGGATAAAAAGAGGTCTGAATCTTACTAGTGTTTCAAGTGTAAAGGGATACTTGAAAGACTTCATCATTAATAAAGATCTGCTTCATCTTTATGAAGATTCAGAAGATATGCTTAAATCTTTTGGACAGGTAAAGATATGCTGAAATCTTTAATATGAAACTAAAGGAAAACGAAAAGTAGTGGTTGAGGGCTACGGTTCGTTGACCAGCGGTTTTGTGACACATGTTTTTGAAACATTTTGGGGTAACCTTATGAGCATTAATTCCTGGAAATTTTCTCTTTCCAGGGCGGAGTACCGGCGTTGCGCCAGATGACCAGGTAGATCCCGGGGGTCGGGTAGATTTCCACCAGTCTGTCATGTCGGCACTAGAACCTCTCATTGCTTTATGTTCAACGCCGTTATGCTCAGGTATCCCTATTTTTGCACACAAGCTTTGCATTAAATGTGTTAAATGCCTAGATCGGTCACGGGGGATATGGGTGACAAAGAATTGCACTATTTGTAACCTCTTAAGTGTTAAAGTTTTATTTCAAAAGGATAATACTGCGGCGGTGGCTTTGCAAGAAGTGAAACAACTTCTCGCTACTTATTCAACGAATGTAGCACATAAAGCATTGCAATGTGATAACCTTGAACTATGGGAGCTTTTAATTATCAAAAATGCCCCCGCCTAAGTGTAAGATACGTGCACGTAAGACCTAAGAGACTGGGCGGGGACAGGTTGCCACACCCTCCCCCGGCAAATCTAAGAGGCCTCGTTCACCGTCACCCTCGGCAACGGCAACGAGGCCCAAATCATGGTCACCCCTGAGGAAGCAGGTGAAAGCTTCGGGCCACTCTGCTTCACCTTCAAAGAAGAGGAAAAAGGAAGAGAATAGGGGACCTAAAGACATTACTAGTACTAAGCATAAGTCAAGTAGGAGTCATAAATCATCCAAAAGGGATCCTCCGGCGCGAAAGGACTCACGGCTGTCGCCGGAGCCTTGTACCCCGCTTTCTGCCTCTACCCCCACCAAGTCTAACGTCCAATCTGACAGGTCGGGGGTGGAGTCAGAGAATGTGGTGGAGGATGCCCCGGCGGACATTTCATCACCTGATATTCATGCTTTTTCTACCAGGTCACGTGTGTCAGCCTCAGATTTAGAAGTATCTTACAGAAACTATAAACCTCTAGGGTGCTCGGGTGAGGGCTCCCAATTGGAGAGTATACCAAGCTCGCAAGCGAGTAAAAGCCACAGCCAAGGTGTATGGCGATACTCACAGCCCTGGCAGGACGGAACAGATCCTTTTGTGACTCAATTAGTGGCTGACGTCCACCGGGATGCCGATGTACCATCTTCTATCCCAGATTTAACATGGCGGCATGTGGAGGTCCCGGCTTCGGCGGGATCTTCCCATGATAGGCCAGACTTACGGGATGAAGAACAGCGTTCTCTGGTCTCAGAGATGGAAGTTGAAGAGTCAGGTCACCATCTAGACGACTCTCAGGGTACTGTCGAATCTCTACGGAGTTCGTCATCTGCTAGGTATGTAACTACAGAAGAGATTGATGGATTACTATTAAATGCACTTAATAAGTTCTTTGGCCCTACGCCGGAAACTCCTACAGTTGGTATGGGAGCTCTCGCGATGTCGACGAATGTGCGACCTCTGGCTACATCCATTGCTTTAGCTAAAATACCTAACCCTCCTCTTGTGTCAGATCCAATTTCCAATGTGCCAGGCACAGCAGCTCTCACTACTTCCAATGTGCGAGTCATATCAGACATAACTCCCCCCCCCCCCCTTTAGACAAGACACCAGTCAAAAAAGGAGCTATGCCTCTTTTATACGGGCCTGATGAGTCATGGGTAGGAATGTTACCAACTAAGCCAGAGGCAGCACAAGCTACTATTTCGGGGGAGCTCCCTGTACCACATAAGTGGGTAATCCAAGGCAATAAGTCTAGAAAACTCAGAGCATTGGATAGTCAGGGAAATGTTTTAGATGTTCATATTAAGGCCATTCCAAGTTTTTATAACCATGACTTTTTTGTGTATGCATCAACACCAGCCCTACCCCCTGCCTCAGCTTCAAAGCTATTTTCTGACTGGACTAAGAATGATGGCTTTAACGACATCAAGGCACTTTCTGCTTTGACGCCGGAGTTGGATATGTTTCCGATCACAGACTCAGCCTCTAATCCAGTCTTGCAGGTGGGGCAGTTGGGTACGGGACCTTGGGTGGAATGGGAAACAGAGGCTCTAAATTTTACCACTACTTTCACTTCAAAATCTTCTCACCAAATCCCTCCAGAAAACCATACTTGGTTCTCTCTTCTGGTTTTTAGTGCCGGAGGAGTCCCCTCTGCGTTGTTTGATTTCTTGGCCCCTAAAATCAATTTGTGCGAATTAAAAGATCCTTTTAGCACGCCTTCCCCGGCTCACCTAGACCGCGAGTTTAGGTTATGAGGAAAAGCGTTTAGACTGTTTTCGCAATATATTGTTACCCAGCAAGTAACAAAGTCTATGTTACGCTCTTCTCAGGCGATCGAAGCTGCGGAAATCAGGAAGGCCATTGAATATTCCCGGCGCTTGCTTCTCCAAACTTCCATTCAGTCTTTAGGAGATATTCGGACAGCCTTATTAGAGGCAGTTCGAGCAAGGCAGGATCTGAGGATGTTCTTAGTGAAGAAACTTCCCGACCGTATTGCAAGCCAAGTAGTTCTGTCTCCAGTTCTAACTCCTTTGATTTCACCAGCAGTTTGGAAGACTGTTTTCAATATGGCACAAGCATTCAAACAAAGTCCCTCTCAACCTAAGAAGCCTACCTTCACTTTCCCTGAACCCAAACCAGTTTCGAAAGGTCAAGCTAGTGGGTCTAAGCCTTTTCATCAGCCAAAGTCCCCTTCCACCGAGGGTCCGGCTCAGTTCAGGTATAAACAGGGTAAATTCTCAGGTAAAGGCCACAGGTTTCACCAACGACCAGGTCAGGGCCCACCTCCAGCCAAACCCGGCCAGTCGTCCAAGGGTACACCACCACCAGCAAAAAACTAAGGTCTCTCTCACTCCCGGGGCCAGTCAAAGGCGTGTTGGAACAGAGGGTAGTCCAGCCGGCGAACCCCAGTCTGCTAACTGGGTCATTCCGGGCGTGTCATCAGGCATGGCCATTAAGAATATGGGCGAGGACTGTAGTACGCAAATGCATCACTTGGCAGTGGCTCCGGCGACCTCGCTTACGTCAGCCGACAAAGGCCAATCCTGTTTCTTTAGAGGTGGAGTCACTAGTTCAGGAGATCTATTACCAATAGTGTCATTATCCCAGTCCCCCCGACTTACCCGGTGTTTACATCCAACCTATTTCTAGTACCAAAAAGGGACAGTATTCAGACGAGACCGGTCGTAGACCTGTCTTATTTGAATCTCCACATTCACAATGTGTCCTTCAGGATGCTGACAGTGAATCAAATCAGGCTAACACTTCCGCCGGGAGGGTGGATGTGTTCATTAGACCTGACAGACGCGTATTGGCACGTCCCGGTAAACAAGAGATTTCAAAAATTTCTGGCTTTAAGAATAATGCATCAGACTTATGTCTTTCAAAGGATGCCGTTTGGATTGAACCTAGCGCCACGCATATTCACAAAATTAGTCCGGCAAGCCCTGATGCCCATTTTAGAACAGGGGATCAGGATCTTGTGGTATCTGGACGACTGGCTGGTGGTGGCAGAGACAGAAAAGTTATGCAACACTCATGTCAACATTACGTTAAACCATGTCAAATCTCTAGGATTCAAGGTCAACTTAGTAAAGTCAAACCTTGTTCCCTCACGAGTAATTCAGTGGATAGGGCTGGTCTGGGACACAGCATCTCTCACTCGGAGTCAGAGTGTGGACAATCGAAACAGATTTCGCAAAAAACTTTTTATGTTTCTCCACAGTCTGACTACGACACGGAGACTCTGGGAATCTCTAGTCGGTTCTCTCAACTGGGTTCAACTAACTGAAGTTGGGCCGGTTGAAAGTCAAACTTTTAATCTTGGAGGGCAACAAATATTTCCCATTATAACCGGCGGGAACATTATGGTCTATCCCAACATTAATACACAGCTTACTAGCGGTCTGGGCGAAGAGGGAAATGTTGCACTCAGTCATGTCATGGATCTCTCCATTGCCGACAGTATGGGTGGACACGGATGCGTCAGGGACGATAGGTTGGGGCTTTCAGTCAAACCTCGGGCATCAGGGTCAAGGGATTTGGTCCCATTCAGAAACCTCCCACATAAATGTAAAAGAGTTCCTAGTCCCCTTGTAATTCCTTCAAGTTCACGGCTCTACTTTACGGGAAAAATCGGTGGCCTTCAGGATGGACAATCTCAATGCAGTACACTTCATTCAGAAACAAGGGTCAGCGAGGTCTCGGAAGTTGCTAGACGTGTCAGAAAAGATTTTTGTTCTAGCCGACAAGCTGAACATTCATCTTCATGCATCATATCTCCCAGGCGTAGCAAACGTCTGGGCAGACGCTCTGTCTCGGAGACAGTGCACAACAGTAGAGTGGGCACTCCAGCAGAACATTTTCGATCAAATGATTGCAGAGCCTTACCGTCCACAAGTGGATCTGTTTGCGTCAGAGGAGAATCACAAACTCCCTCGGTACCTCACACGCCGGACATTAACGCCGGCGGGGGGGCCCGACGCATTGGTGATGGATTGGAACATGTGGAGTTCCATTTATCTGTTTCCGCCACCAGACGCTTCTCTAATGTGCCACGTAGTCAACAAACTACAGGATTATCGAGGCGTAGTCTCGTTTATCGCGCCCCTGTGGCCGGCGCAGTTGTGGTACCAGCAATTGATAACGTGGTGCCCGAACCCGGTGTTGTTCCCGGTCGGGTATTTCCACTTAGACACGATTGGCAACCTAAAGACCTCGCTGACTTTTGCATTGTGGACATTCAGGAGGCCAAGTGGCTAACGCCGTATGGTAGAAACGTGACAGATAAATTTATGAATCAGTACACACAATCTACCAAGAGGCAATATCAATCTCATTGGCAGTCCTTTACTTCTTGGATAGTTAGAACAGAACAGACAGTACCTTCGGTGGCATTAGTTTTTAATTATTGAAACTATTTGTTTGAACAGAAATGTCTATCTGTAGTGACTCTAAAAAATCACTTAACAGCTATCAGGGTGCCATTCTTTGACCTTACAGGTCTAACCATACCACAAGCGGAAGAAACAGGTTTCATGAGAGCATGCTTCAAACTCCGCCCACCTCCCCGTCAGGTCATGCCTACCTGGTCTCTTGACAAAGCGTTATCTTTGCTTCATTCCCGTCTGTATCAGAATACGGCAGATTTTGAATTGCTATTAAAAAAGGCTGTGTTCCTTATGGCTTTGGCAACTGGTAACAGGGTGTCTGAGCTGGCGGCAATGAGCAACACCCCTAATTGCATAAGGTTTGGTAGAATAAATGATTGCATTCATATTGCACCTTCCCCAGGGTTCATCGCCAAGAATGAACATAGTGAACATGTTTTCTCAGAGTTCACGGTGCCGGCGTTGAAACGGGGTAAAGTGCACCATAATTTGTGTCCTGTACAAGCTTTAACCAAATATATGAGAGTGGCACCTCTTAACCAACAAGGTGCTTTATGGGTATCGAGTACAGGTAAAAGATTAATGAAACGTAAAATGGCTTCTCTGCTAGTAGAAGTCACTAAAGAGAGTAATCCCGGCGTAGTGGGTAGGGCCCACGATTTAGGCAAATGGGCAGTATCTTTACGTTTTCTCAAAAAAATGTCTGTGGAAGACATAGCTACTACTCAACTATGGGCTTCAAATCATACGTTTTTGACTCGATATCTGTCGGTAGCACTAGACAAACCATCAATGCCATGTGTAGCTTTACGGCAATGGGTCTAGATGGGTCTCTAAGTCACTAATTGTTTAGGTTAAGAAAGAGGGGGGGGGGGGTGCAGTCAGTGAAACATAAGACACCCTAGACCCCGCCGGAGGATATGTACAGAGTATACGAGCTGTGATACAATGTATAAGTGTTGTGATTAAAATGTCTCTGTAGTAATGCCTACGGGAAATGTTGTTGAGGTACAATGGATGTAGTACAACAATTGTTTCTTTAAGTGGGATACACTGTTGAAGCAATTTAATTTTAAGAGTTCTCGGTAGTTGCAACTACGAGTAGCATTTTAGTAAGTACATCTGCGATAGTACAAGAATTTATTCTATTTTTTGTGTCTAATTTTAAGGAATATAGACATTAGAATAATGGGGTTTATATGTGCACATGTAAACATAAAGTTTTATTTTTCACCACTTAATTTAAGTGGGGTGCCTTTAACTTTCAGATCTGTGAACAGATTCTCATAGTTACCTTTTTTCCTCAAGCAGGCTTCTTTAAGCACGCCCCTGCTTGTACCCCTTTTTATATGTTGTATAAAGTTTATACATAAATATATAATTTTTACAAAGTAAGAATACTATGTGGTTGTTTGATTATCTGCCTATTCTATTTGCAATGGTTATGATATGATTACGAATGTCCCCCTCCAGTCTTAGATATCAGGCATAATCGTCAATGATGGAGGGGCCACTAATAAATTATAGGTTTGACTCCTGCAAGGAGATAAAGAAAACCTAATATTTAGTAGTGGCCCTGTAATCATTGACGACTGGGGCCCTCCTGACCATCCCCTTCCCATTCGTTGATGTATTAAGGATTTTGTTATACTTGATATGTCAGTGAAGGCGGAAAGATGCGCTAGTCAGGGTCTGGTCCAAGAATCCACAGAAGTACATGCACGGAATATGGAAAGCTTATGAATAGTTATTCTTATTTTATTTTTATTTTTTATTTGTTACGAATCTAGTGAGAACCCAATCATAAAGACGAACCATGAGTGATTTTGCGTGTGCTTATGATGAAGGTCCTCGGAGCTCTGCGGCGGTAGATTCAAACTACGCTTATGAGCGTTTGAAGAGGTAGCCTTATGTAATAGGCATAATCGTCAATGATTACGGGGCCACTACTAAATATTAGGTTTTCTTTATCTCCTTGCAGGAGTCAAACCTATAATATATATATATATATATGAGTTGGCCACACGAGTAGGGAGAGAATGTGTGGGTAGTGTCATTCCTCTTGATGCCTCTGAAGTATATAAGAACCTGCAGTGTGTGAGTATCTGCGACATACCACTTTCAGAGGTAAACTGTGGTAAACTGGATATGCAGTATCGGCAGGTCATGTACAGAGCCGCATTCCATTGCCTGCTTATTTGCGACAACTTAAATTCTTTCTTCTAGTATTATATTATCTGTATTAGACTAACCTAACCTAAATTTATATAAAGACAAAAAAGGAAAAAATAAAAACTTTACCTCAAAGTGGGATAGAAACTATTACCACTGAGCTACAAGGTGACATGTTGACATTGGTTTGAAAAATATACTGTATTTATACACGGTCTGACCTGCGGCGTGACCATTGTTTTGACGGTGGGGTGGAAGGTTGCTCTATACATGGCCTACCTGCAGTATCCCCTGTGTACCAGGCTACGTAACTCATCCACTACACGGCTCCAAAGGGGAAACACAGAAAGATGACAGAGGCTCTTGTACGACCCAAACTATATGCTTTACCTTTACATTATAGGTTAAACTCTCTCTCTCTCACTCATGTAACTTTGTTCAAGTTCATTAAGGTGATTTCTCTTCTGTTGGTTGTGTTGACTGGTGAAGCACTCAAAGCACACTCTGGGTGTGTCAGAGTCGTACGGTCGTCGCACGCTGCCTGAGGACATTGTTGGTGTAATGTTGGATCTCACTGACCGAACTATCAGTAAGTCACACTTCACCCCGACCATGTATACCCAGGGTGCTGTGTGCCTACGTCTCATTTATGTCTTAATCAACTTCCACCCTTTCTACCTCTCAGTAATAATATTTTTCTTATCATTCGTGAACTTAAATTATTTCCCTGAACTATTTATTTTCTTACTTACTGTACATCATAGCTCTACATATCCACCTTTTCGTTAAACAAAATTTGCATGATAATGTTTGTTTCCAGATTCGCTCCTACATATACTAAGGCTTCCTCACACACAACCATGAACTAGTAACTCAAAAATTAAATATAAGAGTAATTCCTTACGCAAATCAGACGCAATCGCTTTAATTAATTGTCAAGAGTGACTTTAAGATCCATAGAGCAGACAAGACTATACGAAACCATTCAAAGTAGTATTAGTCAAATCAGATATACAAACATGACAAATTAAGGTTAGTTATCCACTAAAAACATTTTGTCCAAGTTATCTTTTTTGTTTGTATGCCGTGTAAATACAGCTTTGTAATGTGTGAAAGATTACAACTATAACTTCTCTTAAATACACTTAAATTGGCATTCTGATCATATGCACCTTATTTTATTATATAACCGTATACGTATATAAACATTATTATCAGAACATTACTGGAAATGTAGCCTAATATCCTCGAGTTCGAATACTTTCCACCTCACTAGTTAACTATGCAGGCGTCTTAGGGGGGCCCACCTCGCTTTGGCTCTTTCTCTCCCTCTCTCTTTGGCTTGTATCCATTCGGCTCTATTCATCCTACTGTTTTAAGACGTTTAACCCCATCCAAGTGTCCATATTTTCCTGGTGAGCGATAGCGAGCCAGCATATATATTTTTTAGTTTTACAGCAAGCTAAATTTGGAAACTTTTCGATGGAAAAATTTCCCCGGCAAAGCCGGATTTCTCCATACAATGCTAGCTTGCTATCGCTCGCCAGGAAGAAATTGACACCTGGATGGGGATAAACGTCTTAAAACAGTTGGCTGAATGGGGCCGAATGGATACAAGCCAGAGAAAGAGAGAAAAGGAGAGATAGAGAAAAAAAGCAGGTGACCCCCCTTTAAAAATAGTACCGGTATGGAATTCACCACATTCATCTTTGTTTTATTATACTAGATTTGTGTTCTACCTCTGTGTGAAATATTTATTCGAGGACTAAATAGCAGCAACCCTTATGTACTTGTGCTTTTCCATAAAACCGTTATTTAGAGGCTTCGTATGTTGTACCAGAGTACATTACAGCTTGCAGAACGTAATCAAACGTCAATAATTATTGTCTCAGTTGCAGGGTCTATCACATGTGTTACTTCAGTGTTGGATATTAATGCTGCGTGTGTGCATGCCTATGATTTGTTTGTGTTAAGCAGATACAAACACAGAAAGGTTTTCACCTTCGTGTATAATAGTGCCTTCTCCACATACGTCACCCAGGATCGACTGTTTGTCATCGATGCCACCAATTTGAGAAAATACTAGAATAATAAAGTAAGTAGATATCTTATGCTAACCTGATGACACAGGAGGAGAAGTGTAACGCTGCTATGAGGGACAGCTACGGTCACAAGTGGAAAGAGGGGGACGTGGTGGGAGTCTGCCTTGATATTGTCGACAGAACCATTAGTGAGTCTACCAGTGCATTATCAGTAATACCCTTTACTCTTTAGAAATATATTTTTGACTCAAACTTTATACAAGAGAGTCATATATATTGCACTGGGTATTTGTTTACAGTAGATGTACATTTATGTCACTTAAACTGTTGCACGGCTTTTAGATTTGACCTACACATCTAAGTTTCTCTATCAATAATGTCAGTACGCTTGGCATTCCCAGTAGACGATGGTTCAACACGCAAACCTATATCTAAATATCATAGTAAAAAATATATAATACTTTTTTTATATATATACTGTATATATATATATATATATATATATATATATATATATATATATATATATATATATAGTTACTTACATAATTTCTTATTCTATGTATAACAATAGAAACAAATGTACGTTTTGCAAATCATGTTTGAATAATTTATGTTTGGTTTCATCATGTAATAGTTTTTTTGGTGCACACTCTAATAGTTTTTTTGGTGCACACTCTAATAGTTTTATTTTGTGCACACTCTAATAGTGTTTGTGCATGATGACTGTACTGTGTAACATTTATTAAAACCATGTATTAAAAAATAATCCATATTTTCACAGGTATATGAAAAGTCGTATTGGATGATATTGATATTATGATAATTAGTATAATAATGATGACAAAAATAGTAATAATTATAAAAATAAAAATAATTATTACTATTATTATTACCAAATTTATTATAAATATTAGTTTTATTATCAGTATTAGTGTTATTAATGTTATTATTATTATTACTATTATTATTATTATTATTAGTAGTAGTAGTAGTAGTAGTAGTAGTATAGAATATTCTCAGCATATATAATAATCAAAGTTAAACATGTGGTTGTGTAATAAGTGCTAACAAGCGAGAGTACCCACCTTTGATCCTGGGTAATAACAGACCTTTAGGCCTTCTGTAAGGGGTGGGGGGGGGGGGGGGGGAATATTTATTTCTTTGTCTATATATCTTTCTATATATTTTTGAATTTCCTCCCTAGACCTCCATCAAGCTTAACCCCCCCCCCCCCCCCCTTAGACCCTCATTCAAGATAAATTTTTACCGTGCATTTTTCGATAGAAAAATGTTTCGGCCAAAGGCCAGTGTAAAATTACAGGCTCGCTATCGCTCGCCAGGAAAAAATAAACACGTAAATGGCACGAAAAGGTCTTGATATCGATAAAGAAATGGGATGAATGGTCTTAAAATTGACAAACTAATGTGGCGAACGTCTTAAAATCGACAAACTAATGCGGTTAAAAATGAGGGAGAAGGGGGCCATAAAAAGCGAGCCATCCCCCCTTAACAGCCCATACCCTCTGTTTACCTCACACAAAGCGAGCCATCCCCCCTTAACAGCCCATACCCTCTGTTTACCTCACACAAAGCGAGCCATCCCCCCTTAACAGCCCATACCCTCTGTTTACCTCACACAAAGCGAGCCATCCCCCCTTAACAGCCCATACCCTCTGTTTACCTCACACAAAGCGAGCCATCCCCCCTTAACAGCCCATGCCCTCTGTTTACCTCACACAAAGCGAGCCATCCCCCCTTAACAGCCCATACCCTCTGTTTACCTCACACAAAGCGAGCCATCCCCCCTTAACAGCCCATACCCTCTGTTTACCTCACACAAAGCGAGCCATCCCCCCTTAACAGCCCATACCCTCTGTTTACCTCACACAAAGCGAGCCATCCCCCCTTAACAGCCCATACCCTCTGTTTACCTCACACAAAGCGAGCCATCCCCCCTTAACAGCCCATACCCTCTGTTTACCTCACACAAAGCGAGCCATCCCCCCTTAACAGCCCATACCCTCTGTTTACCTCACACAAAGCGAGCCATCCCCCCTTAACAGCCCATACCCTCTGTTTACCTCACACAAAGCGAGCCATCCCCCCTTAACAGCCCATACCCTCTGTTTACCTCACACAAAGCGAGCCATCCCCCCTTAACAGCCCATACCCTCTGTTTACCTCACACAAAGCGAGCCATCCCCCCTTAACAGCCCATACCCTCTGTTTACCTCACACAAAGCGAGCCATCCCCCCTTAACAGCCCATACCCTCTGTTTACCTCACACAAAGCGAGCCATCCCCCCTTAACAGCCCATACCCTCTGTTTACCTCACACAAAGCGAGCCATCCCCCCTTAACAGCCCATACCCTCTGTTTACCTCACACAAAGCGAGCCATCCCCCCTTAACAGCCCATACCCTCTGTTTACCTCACACAAAGCGAGCCATCCCCCCTTAACAGCCCATACCCTCTGTTTACCTCACACAAAGCGAGCCATCCCCCCTTAACAGCCCATACCCTCTGTTTACCTCACACAAAGCGAGCCATCCCCCCTTAACAGCCCATACCCTCTGTTTACCTCACACAAAGCGAGCCATCCCCCCTTAACAGCCCATACCCTCTGTTTACCTCACACAAAGCGAGCCATCCCCCCTTAACAGCCCATACCCTCTGTTTACCTCACACAAAGCGAGCCATCCCCCCTTAACAGCCCATACCCTCTGTTTACCTCACACAAAGCGAGCCATCCCCCCTTAACAGCCCATACCCTCTGTTTACCTCACACAAAGCGAGCCATCCCCCCTTAACAGCCCATACCCTCTGTTTACCTCACACAAAGCGAGCCATCCTCCCCCCTTAACAGCCCATACCCTCTGTTTACCTCACACAAAGTACAACCAGGAATTACCGGACACATCTCTGCTCAAACCTGTCTAGTGATAGTGAATTACTCTATTAAACTACCACTAACATTATTGCATCTTATATTTGTACATTATTATTATTATTATTATTATTATTAGTAGTAGCAGTAGTAGTAGTAGATGTCATAGGTGTATATATATATATATATATATATATATATATATATATATATATATATATATATATACTGTATATATACTGTATATATATAGAATACCAGATCTATTGATCCTTACGAGTCAATGTACAAATATAGTTAACATAAATGTGACGCTATTCATTTATAAAAATTATTAATTGTGGGTTAAGAGCGAGATATTTATCAAGTCGAATTTTGAACAGTTGCACAGTACAACACTCAATGACATGTCTAGGTAGTCTATTCCATTATAAGTTTATTGCTCGATTGAAAAAGAAATGTATTGCCTCGTGTGAGGGAAAAGGCTTTCCAACGATTGTACAACCATTTCCTTTAGTGTATTTTGATTGGTCAATAATGGAGTACTTGTTGATACCAATATTGGTCAATAATGGAGTACTTGTTGATACCAATATTGGTCAATAATGGAGTACTTGTTGATACCAATATTGGTCAATAATGGAGTACTTGTTGATACCAATATTGTCAAGATCTTTAAATTATTTTAATACTTAAATTTAGTCCCATCTCAGCCTGCACTTTTTTAAACTATAGAGATTTAACTTTTGTACACATTCTTCGTATGGCTATAATATTATACAGTAATATTATACAGTAATATTATGTCTAGGAATAATATTATACAGTATAATATTATACAGTATAATATTATACAGTATAATATTATGTCTAGGAATAATATTATACAGTATAATATTATACAGTATAATATTATGTCTAGGAATAATATTATACAGTATAATATTATACAGTATAATATTATACAGTATAATATTATACAGTATAATATTATACAGTATAATATTATACAGTATAATATTATACAGTATAATATTATGTCTAGGAATAATATTATACAGTAATATTATGTCTAGGAATAATATTATGTCTAGGAATAATTTTAGTTACTCTCCTGTATATTATCTCGAGTTTCTCGATTTCTTTCTGATATTATGGCCACCAAAATTGTATACAGTATTCTAGATGGGAGCGAATGAAATTAACTGTATAAGGTGAAAATAATGTCCACTAATGAGACCGATAATTTTATTTGCTTTCTTAATTATTCAGTACATTGTTGGATGGATTGTAAATTATTCGATCTGTTTCTTTATCAATAATTTTGAGATAATTACCATTCATAGAATAATTTGCCTATTCGATCTTGTATCCTATACGTAGTACTTTACATTTTTCGTCATTGAAACTCATATGCCAGGTTTGGGATCATTCATCATCACCAGGTTTGGGATCAGTTTGATAATTCATCTAAATTAATTTGGATCTGTTGAACACGAAAGAGAGAGACTACTATATTTGTAAGTATGGTATTGTCCGCAAACTTTGAATTGTACAAGCGAGTCCATCATCCATGTCATTGATATAAATCACGAAAAAGCAGGTGCAAGCACTGAACCCTGGGGCATGCCGCTAGTGACATGTCCAATCCAAGGCTTTACCATTTGTAACTACTCTTTGCTTATGCTCAGTAAGCCAATTTTCGATCCAGCTAAGTACGCAACCTTAAATTATATTTTTTCACCAACCAACTTCACTTCTAAACTCAATTAATAAAATCAACAAATACATGTGGCACTCCAAGGACTCAAACCTAGGACACTCACACCGAAATTCCGCTCACTTATACATTACGCTATCAAGAGATGTTCAATGGGAACTTTGTCGAAAGCTTTCTGGAAATCAAGGTTGACAATATCAACAGCTTTACTTGCATCATATTTATTAAAAATATCATGGAAGAAGTCGAGGAGATTGTTATGCATGACCGCTTGTTTCAAAAGACAAGCTGAGAATCTGTAATTAATTTGTCTTCTTCTAAATGGTTTACAAATTAATCTCTGATTATTGTTTCAAGCAATTTACATATAACTGAAGTCAAACTGATTGGACGATAGTTATCTATCTATCTATCTATATGCTCAGGCCCAATCCCCATTTTGGGGGTAGCCGACTCAAGACAGAGCAAGAACAGGGAAAACACAAAAACAACATAAAACAACAAATAAACACAGATAAAAAGCACAAACTCACACACATCCAGGTCACCCAGGAGAAGACCCAGAGACCAGGGTCACCAAAGTCGCTCCAGCACTACCCCGGCCACCGACCACCCGGAGAGGTTCCGATCTCGGCAGGCAGACATGCAGCGGAGCCAAAGCCACAAGCCCTCCCACCACACTTCCAGGCGCACCCTTCACATTAATCGTCTCCCCGGGCCAGGCGCCTGATGGACTATTATCTAGTCCAACTTGCGCCCGACCCCTTACTCCAAATGACCACGTGTTCACTCAACTATTCACAAGCATTCTCCATTCACTCCTGTCCACCACCACTTCCCCTGCCTGATCTATAGTCATTCCTCTATCATCCAAAGCCTTTCTTACACAGTCTCTCCATCTCAATGGGGGTCTTCCTGCCCTTCTATCTCCCCTTGTACCTGACTCACATATTCTCTTTGTAAGCCTTTCATCTCCCATTCGTTCAACATGACCATACCAGCTCAGCACCCTTCTGTCCACTCTGGCTGACAAATGTTCCTGCTGCCCCACTCTCCTACGTATCTCTTCATTCCTCAATCTGTCTCTACGAGTAACTCCACACATACTCCTCAAGCATCACATCCAGCCCTCTTTTCTCCTTTTTCTTCAGAGCCCATGTCTCAGCCCCATACATCACTGTTGGCACAACAATTCCTTGATACAGTGCACTTTTTACTTTCACTCAGAGATTTCTCGTCTTCCACATACTTCCCATTGCTCCGAAAACCTTCCTTCCTTCACACACACTCTGTTTTACCTCCACTTCCATACCTCCACTCCTGCTTATCGTTCCTCCTAGATATTTAAAACACTACTTGTTCCAATATTTCCCCATCCAGCCTCACATCTAGATTCACCCTATGCTCTCCCCTATTACACACCATTACTTTACTTTTATTGACGTTCACCTTCAGTTTCCTCCTTCCACAAACCACACCAAACTCTTTGACTACCCGCTGCAGTTTCTCATCAGAATCCGCCACCAATGCTGTGTCATCAGCGAACAGCAACTGATTCCACTCCCAATCTCTACCATTCTTTCCTACTAAACCCAATCCTCTTCCCATAGTTCTCCTTTTCACCTCCCTCACCACACCATCCATAAACATATTAAACAGCCATGGTGACATTACACAACCCTGTCGCAAACCTACCTTTACCTCAAACCATTCACTCAACTCACCATTTCCTACTCTCACACATGCTCTGCTCCCTTCATAAAAACTCTTAACTGCTTCTAACAAATTTCCTCCTATTTCATAAATCCTTAATACCTTCCACATTGCTTCACGGTCCACACGATCATACGCTTTATCCAAGTCCATAAAAGCCCAAAATATCTCCTTATGCTTCTCTAAATACTTCTCGCATAACTGTCTTACTGCAAACATCTGATCCACGCACCCTCTTCCCCTCCTAAAACCGCACTGTTCTTCTCCTATTGCAACTTCCGTACACTTTATTATCCTCTCTATCAACACCCTGCCATACAGCTTTCCAACCACTGACAATAAACTAATACCTCTATAACTGAACACTCCTGCCGATCTCCCTTCCCCTTGTACAACGGCACAATACATGCACTCTTCCAGTCTATTGGTACCATTGCCACAGCAAAGCACACATTGAAAAGTCTCACCAACCAATCTATTATCACATCTCCACCCTTCTTTATACACTCCACAGCAATACCATCCAAACCTTCTGCTTTTCCCGCTCTCATTTGTTTCACTGCTTCTTTCACCTCATTTTCCTCAATCCTTTCATTCATTCCCTGCCACCTGGGTGGCCTGGGTAACCTATCTCCATCCACCTCTGCTTCAATCACTGCTTCTCTTCCATCTCTTGGACGATAGTTATATGATATTAGTTGAGTTTTGCATGGGCAATTATGCCAAAAGCCATGCTGAGAGTCAATAAGTATTTCTTGCCTATCAAAATATCCCATTAAGTAAGTGTAGATCAATGTATTATATCATAGTTTTGATTGTGTACCAATTATTGAACTCATTACACAACCCATAATATATATATATATATATATATATATATATATATATATATATATATATATATATATATATATATTGAATGTGAGCTATTTGCAGCCTCATTTAATCTCACTCAACTAGTCAACCAACCCCCCCGTGTACCAGATAATCCTAATCCTAATTCCCACCTACTGGACTTATTTTTAACAACCAATTCAGAAAATTATGATGTTACAGTGAGGTCCCCGCTTGGATCTTCTGATCACTGTCTGATACAGGCCACCTGTCTATCACCTACCACACCTTCCCACTCTGAACCTGTTTTGGTGACTAAATGGCATTACGATAGGGCAGACTGGGAGGGTCTTCAAGGTTTCTTTATTGATATTCCCTGGACCTCTTTCTTTTCTAATGATGCACACTCCACCTTGAGCCACATACAAGATTTTGTAAAAATTGGAATGGAAACTTTTATTCCTCATCAAAAGTACAGTAAAAGATCTAATTCACCTAAATGGTTTGACCATAATTGTGCTAGAGTAACTTAACAAAAAGCAATAGCCTACAATGCATACACAAGATCAAAAACACATGAAGCCTTTAATTACTTTAGAAACATCAGAAATCATGCCAAAACTGTATTAAACCTAACTAAATCAAACTTTCTCCACAAGCAGGCAAATAAACTTCTAAATAATCCAAATGATAACAAAATATTTGGGTCTACTCTTAACTCATTCAAAATCAACTTCACTACTGCTTCATCCATTCCACCATTAAAATCTCCGACTGGCAATCTTGTAAGTGACCCACGAGGTAAAGCTAACCTTCTTGCGGATATTTTCTCCACCAACTCAACCTTAGATGAAATAAATCAAGATGTCCCTGTACTTAATTTTAATTCGCCTGAAATTCCCTCACTTAAGATCCACACCAGACATGTCAAAACTATTTTGCAGAATCTCTCAGTAGATAAGGCTCCTGGTCCAGATGAAATTCCTCCAATAGTACTTAAGAATTGCTCCTTGGTGCTCGCTCCTGTATTGGCAAAATTTGTCCGTCTGTGTACTCATACCTCATGCTTCCCAGTACCCTGGAAAGAAGCAAACATCCATCCAGTTCCTAAAAAAGGTGCCTCTTCAGATCCATCAAACTACAGACCAATAGCTATAACTTCCACTCTTGGTAGTCTTTGAAATTATATTAAATAATCACATAATTAAGCATCTTGAGAATAATAAATTAATCAGTGATAGGCAATATGGTTTTAGACGATGTCGATCAACTGCAGACATTCTTTGCTTTCTTACGCATCAAATCAACCAAGCTACAGACCAACATGGTGAAACACATACAATAGCACTGGATATATCCAAGGCATTTGATAGAGTCTGGCATCAATCCTTATTGTCGAAGATGTCACACTACGGCCTTGCATCATTAGTTCCACTAATTTCTTCTTATCTTCATAACAGAAAAATACGTGTAATGGTAGATGGCCTTTATTCTCAATTTCACTCAATAAATGCTGGTGTTCCCCAGGGATCAGTTTTGGCCCCAACTCTGTTCCTCATTCATATCAATGATCTCATATCTACCACTCCTAATCCAATACATTCCTACGCAGATGACTCAACACTCCACAGTTCCTTCACATTTACCAATTCTTTCACCCAACCCGATCTTATAAATTCAAAAATAAACACTGCAATTTCTCTGAACCAGGACCTTTCTAGAATTAATGAATGGGGACAAAATAATCTAGTTTCCTTTAATGCACAGAAAACCAAGTACATTCAATTTTCTAACCGACAGAATCTCACTGACTCCCATATATTTTTTAATGATGTAAATATTCCCACTTCCCCTAGTATTGACATTCTCGGTGTAGCATTAACTACTGACTTGAGCTGGACACATTATGTTAGAGGCATTGCTAAGAATGCCTCTAAAAAACTGGGACTCCTGTACAGAGTTCGAGAATTTTTCACTGACGAGCATTTGGCCGTAATATATAAAAGTCATGTGCGTTCTCAGCTGGATTACTGTTCACCTCTGTGGGGTGGAAGTGGAGTGGTTGCATTGAGGCAGTTGGACAAAATTCAAAATAAAGCTATTAGATTAATCAATAACCCTGCAATCACACAGGACCTTCCTACATTATCCATACGAAGAAACGTTGCATCCCTTGCATTATTCTACAGATATTTTCACAGCAATTGTTCCGAGGAACTTGCTTCAATTGTGCCGCCTCTCCACATCTTTCCCCGTAGAACTAGGGCAGCTGAGAGCACCCATGAATTTACACTTTCTCCTCCACAATGCAGAACTTCTGCTTATCAGAATTCATTTATCCCCAGAGCTACTACTCTTTGGAATTCACTTCCCTCGAATTGCTTTCCATAAACTTACAATCAACAAATGTTTAAATCCAGTTGTTACAAACATTTTATGAATGGAGGATGCCTTTAGGCACATGGACCTTTTTGTTTTATCTGTTTTTCCTTCCTCCGTTCATTGTCTCTTAAAAAAAAAAAAAAAAAAAAAAAAATATATATATACAGTATATATATATATATATATATATATATATATATATATATATATATATATATATTAGTGCCAGAGAGTATGAGTACCGTAAATCTGGATATAAACTACCCTGTATAATCTAATGTATTAATTTCATTCCTCACACCAAACACCTCCTAATGAAATTAATAAAAACATGTGATCCACCGGGATTGGAACCTGGGTTACCACACATATATTTTAAAGACTCAAACCATTACACCAAAGTCACATAAGTTCTCTAACAATTAAGCTGCCACCATCCCCTACATTATTATATCCAATATGCCAGTCAATATACAGTCAAACAGAAAACAACAACAATTGAATACTATTAAACCGAACACCATATTAGTGTTCGTGAGCACACATTCAAGATTTACTGAAAAGTAATTGATAAATCAGATACATTGCTAAAAGAAACTTACGTACTTTTAATGAGTGGTGTTGATATATCTTCTCGGGTGAGCTTACAATATAACAAAACAGATTGATATATCTTCTCGGGTGAGCTTACAATATAACAAAACAGATTGAGCTACAGTACCTTCCTTGCTAAGCTTCTTTTTCTGAATATATAATATTAATGTTTTTTTTTAACTAAATAGTTTATACACGGTTACCTTCTGCGTAACACCATTTATAGTGTACACTTTCCATGACTTTTAAGGGAGCCCACCTCGTTTTTTTATCTTTCTCTCCCTCTCTCTTTTGCTTGTATCCATTCGGCCCCATTCAGCCTACTGTTTTAAGAGTTTACCCGCATCCAGGTATCAATATTTTCCTGGTGAGCGGTAGTGAGCCAGAATATATACAGTATATTTTTGTTTTGACAGCAAGCTAAATTTGTAAATTTCTCCGGCGAAGCCGGATTTCTCCATACAATGTTGGCTCGCTATCGCTCGCCAGGAAGAAATTGACACCTGGATGGGGATAAACGTCTTAAAACAGTTGGCTGAATGGGGCCGAATGGATACAAGCCAGAGAAAGAGAGAAAAGGAGAGAAAGAGAAAAAAAACGGTGACTCCCCTTAATAGCGTGTACGACCTTCCCTTGCACCCTACCACACACTGTATTCCTGATTCAGCGCTCTCTATCAGGCTTCTGTCTGAGGGGGTTAATAGCGTGTACGACCTTCCCTTGCACCCTACCACACTGTATTCCTGATTCAGCGCTCTCTATCAGGCTTCTGTCTGAGGGGGTTAATAGCGTGTACGACCTTCCCTTGCACCCTACCACACTGTATTCCTGATTCAGCGCTCTCTATCAGGCTTCTGTCTGAGGGGATTAATAGCGTGTACGACCTTCCCTTGCACCCTACCACACACTGTATTCCTGATTCAGCGCTCTCTATCAGGCTTCTCGTTGAATGGTGAACTAATGATGGACGCAAGTGGTTCCGAGACGGCCTTCTGTGACGTGATTGGTGACTCGTTTGTACCAGCCTGTACCCTGGGTGTGGGTCAGAAGGCTCACCTGGTGTTTGGTCAAGACATCAATCAACTCAAGTACTTCACTACCTATGGCTTACAGGAGGGATACGAACCTTTCTGTGTGTGAGTATTTAACTTCTCTCCAATACTTGTGGCGGTCTTTGCTACATATTTTAACTTTAGCAACCTACTTAACGAAACTTAGATTCAGAATACACATATTTAAAATTATCCCTGGAAAAAGATGTACAAAAAATACCCTCTTCTTCATCACCTTAGGCATTTGCACACATAAAATCACACACAATATACAGTATATATATATATATATATATATATATATATATATATTATATTATAGTATATATAAGAGTGTGCGCGTCCTATAGTATACACACTTTCTCCTGTCAAATTCAAGTTACTGGGATAGACATTGCTGACAACTCGGCAACTTTTATATCTTGACATGACCAACGGCTGGCACCCTCAATAGTTCTATAATTATTATTAATATTCTATATTCTTAAATCAATGTTCTAAAAGTATGGCCGCCAACAATGTGTTTATTACATATTGAGCTTCAATTATGCCACTATAGCTACCGATATGTATACGACTAACGAAATAACAAACACTAAACATAATTATATATATTAATGGATAGGTTAAGTTTATATGTTTTTGTCAGTACTATGCTTACCATATATAAAATAGCATGCATAGAAGAAGCACTGTAAGAGCTGAAATCGTTGGTGGGTGTTCATAATAATGATAACAAATATACTCATATATAATGACTTGTACCATAAGGTATGTAGGCCTACAAAAAAAATATATCGTATGCCACAGAAAGCTTAACATGATATATAACACAATTTTATGCAGAAATATGGAACGACCAGTGACTTTCTGGTATACGAAGGATCAACCAATCTTCGAGAACAACGAAGAAATCCATGAATCCACCATTGACGTGACCCGCATCCCCGCTGGCTCCGACACTCCTCCCTGCCTTAAGATATCCTCCAAGATGTTCGAGCAATGCGAGAAAGCTAACTGGGAATTCCTGAGGATGTCCTTACCAGTCGTCTGTGATGATGTCTTCATTGAGTGAGTTAACACCTCTTAACCCATAAACGCCGACCGTCCTCAAAAGAGTTTTTGTTTTCCTATGCGAGTAAAAAAAAAAAAAAAATAATAATCTATTGAGGACGGTCGCAATTTATGGGTTAGGTTTTCTACCAAGATGATGTCAATAATATTTGCGAGAGAGAGAGAGAGAGAGAGAATATATATATATACATATACAGGGTGATTCAGTAACCCTTTTCATAAATTTAATGGCAAATTCGGGAGACAAAAATAAGACTAATTTACTCTATGACCCTTAGGGTGAGTCTTTGATATGATGGAGATATTACACCTTTAAAGTTATCGATAGATAGAAAAGAAAAAAATCTAAGGAGTGAGAATGAAAATGTCGTTGCTAACTGGCAGGGTAGTGTAACCAAGACTTGGTATCAAAATGGCTGCATACGGTAGCTGGATGCAGTTGTTTTCCCAATTTACAAAGGTACATTACTATTTGTACTATCATCATCATCATTATTATACGTACATTATTCATAGTAGTAGTAGTTTCACAATACTGTATAAATAATTAATGATAACATGCTAATGACATAACTTGACCTAATAATAATAATAATAATAATAATAATAATAATACAACTACGACTATTACTACTACTACTACAGCTACGATGAATAGAGTATTAATTATGATGATGGTGATAAAATGCTAATGTTATTTTGAGCATTGAGACAACTGCTACCATATGCAACCATTTACATACCACGTGTAAGCAAAGAAACAATCTTTAGATTCATGTACAGATTGATTCAAGATTCATTAAGACGTAAAGTCGGCAGGAAGATCCCTCCTCCTCCACTTACCCCTCTTCCACCACTTACTCCTCCTCCTCTTCCTCTTACTTATCCTCCGCCGCCTGCTTCTCCCCTTGCTACTACTACTAATACAATGATTATTAATAATAATGATGATGATAATACAAATACAGTAGTAATGTACCTTTGTAAATTGTGAAACTAACTGCATCCAGCTACCGTATGCAGCCATTTTGATACCAAGTCTTGGTTACGCTACCCTGCCAGTTAGCAACGACATTTTCATTCTCACTCCTTAGATTTTTTTCTTTTCTATCTATCGATAACTTTAAAGGTGTAATATCTCCATCATATCAAAGACTCATCCTAAGGGTCATAGAGTAAATTAGTCTTATTTTTGTCTCCCGAATTTGCCATTAAATTTATGAAAAGGGTTACTGAATCACCCTGTATATATTTATTTATTTATTTATTTATTTATTTATTTATTTATTTATTCTTGTTATAGACATTAACATTATATCTTAATTACTATAGATGAAGGAACCTGTTTACAAATTCTTCAACACTCCATTGGAGATAGCATTGCTAAATCATGAAAATAGTATATCTTTTAGTATAATATGCATAACAACATGTATTTTGTATTGTTTGTGATCAGAGAGGAAGAGAAGGCTGCTCGGTGGCAGGAGGTGAGGACGAGACAACACCGTCTGAAGCACGGAGAGGTCCAGCCGTCCATAGCCTTCCAGAGCTCTCTTGTTGACACTGGCTTCTCTCTATCCGATATTAAAGGTTTGTATGCACTCATACACACAATACATACACACACCCACACACACACAGACACACATATTTTATATATATATATATATATATATATATATATATATGTATATATATCTATATACATATATATCTATATAAATATAAAATCTATATATATAAATATATATCTATATATATATATATAATATACATATATATAATTTATCTGTATATTTATTTTGTCTATATCTCAACATCGAGACTGTAGGCTGTTCAGTAGCCTGTAACTCTTGCGAGGCCCCGAGATTATCAATTGAAGCTTCGTGATGTTGGGTGCTTCATATATGTCGCAGTAGATGGTCACAGTAGAGCTTCAAGGTGTTGGTTGCTTCCTTTCTGCTACACTAGATGAGATACCTTATTTTTTCACGTCACTTGATTTGGAGAGAGCAGCTATACGGTCGTTCACAGCATCTTGGAATATGGTCAGACACAAGGATAATATACATAAAGATGGGAAAGTGTGAGGTCACAGTTCTGATAATAGTGATCCACTACACGTTACATAGCAGCACGATCGCAAGAGAAAATGAGTGAGTACCTAATAATTCATAATAATCCCTACCTTATACTACGAACGCTATGAATAATCAATTCAACATTACCCACAGACTCTGTAAACATGACAGAGTTCAATAGACATATCTAAAAGCCAGATCATCATGATATTGTCATCATTATGAGGAGGTTCAGAGATGAGTCTCTTCCACCGCCGCCATGTTGTTGTGAGACTCGGAGTTGCCAACGTCAAACAGGCTGGGATCTCTCCCCAACAGATAGGCATGAAAAAAGGTATCAACAATTGATTTGCCAAAATAAACAGAAATGGTACAAAGTTTGATATTAAATGTAATCTTGGCAAGGTCTAGCAAATCTAGCCAATATGATGCGATCGTGTCATATGAAAAGTCTTTTGCAGACCTATGTAGTTCTATTCATTGTAATTTACATAGAAATAGACACACACATATAAATCATAATTGAAAGAAAAAAATGTACAGGGTGACCCCAAAAAACTCCCAAATTTCAAAGATAAATGAAACAAATGGTTAAAGATAATTAAAATATTATTTGCACACATGAAACTTTATTCAATACAGTTTTTATACATCATTATTTGCACACATAAAACTTAATTCAATACAGTTCTTATTCATCATGTTTTAAAGATTATATCCTGCAAATGGTGGCCGTCATTGTCGATACACGCTTGGAGGCTGGAATGCATGTGTGTGTGAACGCTTCTGTATACATATCTATATATATATATATATATATATATATATATATATTATATATATATGTATACTGTATATATATATATATATATATATATATATATATATATATATATATATATATATATATATACTGTATATATATATATTTAATAGGGCCCCTTTATCATTGACGACTTCGCCTATTAGTAATAATAGTCTCCATTCAACATCCTGCGCCAGCATTTTGAATAGCCCGTGCGGAAGCATCATGGAGTACTCGTCATAAGTGCACGCTTAATTCCCTTATGGGATCGACGGGTACCCTACAGAAAAAAAACTCCGTAAAAATTAAAAAGAGAAGAATTAATTTAATCTCTGTTATCTTGTGACTTGCCATATTCGTGGATTTCTCATGCTTTGTTTCCCCAACACCAGGCCCCCTAGCGGCCATCTTCGTCCTTCCTTCTTCCGCGTCCCTACCGACAACAGGGCTCGTGCCGTGTCCACTTCATTCGACGTTCGCAGAGCTTATAGTGAGTCCTTGCTCATTTGTATACATCTGTGTTGTAGTAACAGGGTTTAGATTAGCTAGCACGGCTGCCAGATTGGTAGGTCCGCAGGAAGAGTGTGTTAAAATAGGGTACCATTGTCACAGGCGTCTACCGCGTGTGTTGTTGTTTTTGTGATACGCCTTAGCTGTTGTGTTAACTTAGCTAGGAGGCGACCACTCTACGAGGCATGATACAGACTGTCAATATTGAGGAGAGTACATGCCATTGTCTTCAAATATCAGCAAAAGCTCTGGTTTAACCCTTATTTAGCGGGGTCGGACTTAAGTCCGATACGAGAAAATTGGACTAAATGGCGGGGTCGGACTTAAGTCCGTGGGCGTATTCCCGCCCTAATTTAGGTGGAAAGCGAAACTTGGTGGTCAGGCGGTGTACTACAAGGGCCCACCCACACATCCCCACTGCGTGACCGTGACTAAGTGACCCTCAAGCAGCCATAATGGAAGGTCAAGATTTGCCCGTGTTCGATTCGGTGGCCGCCAATCCCTAGTGCGTCGCGCCACCCTACTAACCACGCCCGGCTCACCACCCAGAAACTAGATATCATGCTGAACTCTTCAGAACTTTCTAATAAGCTGTTGGATGAAACCGTCGAAGGTCTGGGTGAGAGTTTTGGTAGTGTGGATGACTCGGAAGACGAAAATAACCCGATCATAGGCTTTCACCCCAAGCATAATTTGCGTGGGGTGGATGTTGTGGTTGATATTGGACAGACCCTTGAGCAAATTGGAGACGTTCCTGACGAAGAACATACTGGTGTGGGTGTTGGTAAGTACAATTTATATTTTATAATTGCTTGAAAATGTGATTGCAAGCATTTTATCACCTTACGAGCGGCTGGTGGAGTATATTTCACTGTGCCGCCCAGCGGGTTTTTTTTTTTACCCTAAATGGGGTTGTTCCGTGCTCTTTTTCATGCATAAACAAGACCCAGAGCGTAATACAAGTATGTATCCTGAAAGTGCGTAAATTGAGCTTTCCAATGACACTCGAACCATCCTTTTACGATCACTGGTTGTCTTTCAACGATCGTAAAACACGAGTGTAAAAACCCTAAAATACCGTAATATCCTTATAGAATTCCCTGTGTGGCGAGCGGTCTTGAGGTAATTTATGCTCCTAATCATCGCTCCGCTCTCTCTCAGAGCACATTACGTCCTCAAAATTGCACTCTACAAGAAATTTCCTTTGCATTTTATAACGTATTATTTGCAGGCGTTCGGTAAATTTCTTACGGTAATACAAACAACCAAAGATTGAATATTTGTGCTTGGCATTATATGATTGTGGAG
The DNA here is from genome assembly GCA_032716605.1 of Paralithodes platypus. Classification (NCBI taxonomy): domain Eukaryota; kingdom Metazoa; phylum Arthropoda; class Malacostraca; order Decapoda; family Lithodidae; genus Paralithodes; species Paralithodes platypus. The sequence goes on along the minus strand of CM064513.1, from coordinate 83,462,504 downwards.
AACAGATGTAGGCCTACCGTATATATTATGTTTTCATATATTATATGATACATGTGTAACATTTTTATATTATCACGACTCTCTCTCTCTCTCTCTCTCTCTCTCTGTCTCACTCTCTTTGTTTGTATTCCTTTGTACTCTCTTTGTCTGATGTAGGCCAGGGCACGCCCCTAACTAATCTCTTCCCTCCCAGGGGAAATCACACCTAGCAGATGTTTTTGACCTCCCCTCTCTCTCTGTCTGTCTTCCTCTCTGGGTCTACCTATACTGCATGTGACATTGAAATTGCTTGAGAGTTTGATTGCAAGCATTTTATAGCGTATTATTTGCAGGCGTTCGGTAAATTTCTCACGATAACCAGGGTGTATGGTACATTTCTCACGATAATACAAGCAACAACGAAGCTTGGCCAAGATTGTGGTCTACAATATACCTTTTTATAATTGCATGTGACCTTGTAATTGCTTGAAAGTTTGATTGCAAGCATTTTATAGCGTATTATTTTCAGGCGTTCAATAAATTTGATAAATATATCAAAATAAGTCCTGTGGGACTATGAAATAGCTATTATTGGACAAGGACAATATTTTGTTCATCCCTCCACTGGAACATCAACAACAATGTCAACAACGTATCGCCGTCGGCAATCGTAAGATTCAGAGTCGTAAAGATTCCAGGACGAGCTCAATAGAAAATGAATGAATGAAATGAATGAGTGTGCAGTACTGCCAATACGTATAGCGACTTCCGCTAGATCTAGAGACCTTTACTTCGATCTAGCAGCAATGACTTACACTAGCGGTTTTGTTTTGAAATTTCAGAACAATTTCGAAGTGATATTATATGGATTTTGCCAATTCATATTTCTAGTGGTATTTATCATGTCTTACATCTAACAATATATGCTAGCGGATTTAACTTCAATTGGTAACCCTCCCGCTCTAGTCGGCTCCAAGAAAATCGATAATGGTGGCACTTTAGTAAACAGGTGATAAACAAAACCGCATGCGGATCGGTTTGGTGTATCGGTATTATGGTAAGTTGGCTACCTACTATTGTTTATACGATATAGTAAGTAATGATAAGTAAATTATTATATATTATATATAAAACAAAAACAAAATTCCTGCAAAGCAAGCGAAACAGAGAGAGAGAGAGAGAGAGAGAGAATGCAGAAACTGAACTGAAGAAAGAGTGAAAAAGATATAATAATACAGAAATATTACAAGCAAATAAATGAAATAGAGGGATTAGTTAGAGAAAATAATAATGATAAATACATAATACGGATGAGGAAGAGGGGAAGCGAGCGAGCCAGAGAGAGAGAGAGAGAGAGAGAGATACAGGAGGAGTGAGAGAGATTAGAGAAAATAGAGAGATTGCAAGCATTTTATAGCGTATTATTTGCAGGCGTTCAGTAAATTTCTTACGGTAATACAAACAATGAAAGATTGAATATTTGTGCTTGGCATTATATGATTGTGGGGAACAGATGTAGGCCTACCGTATATATTATTTTGTCATATATATATGATACATATGTAACATTGTTATATTATCACGACACTCTCTCTCTCTCTTGTCTCTTCCTCTCTGGGTCGGTTACCTATAGCCTACATTTATAATTGCATGTGACCTTGAAATTGCTTGAGAGTTTGATTGTAAGCATTTTATAGCGTATTATTTGCAGGCGTTTAGTAAATTTCTTACGGTAATACAAACAACCAAACAACGAAAGATTGAATATTTGTGCTGCACATCCCTCATACGAAATACCATTCCCACCGTATAGAGAGAATACAGAAACTGAACTGAAGACAGAGTGAAAAATATATAATAATACAGAAATATTACAAGCAAATAAATGAAATAGAGGGATTAGTTAGAGAAAATAATAATGAGAAATACATACGGATGAGGAAGAGAGAAAGGGGGCACAAGAGAGGGAAAGCGAGCGAGCCAGAGAGACAGACAGACAGGAAGTGAGAGAGATTAGAGAAAATAATAATGAGAATTACATATACGGATGAGGAAGAGAGAGAGAGAGAGAGACAGAGCGCGCGAGAGAGGGAAAGCGAGCAAGCCAGAGAGAGAGAGAGAGAGAGAGAGAGAGAGAGAGAGAGAGAGAGAGAGAGAGAAACAGACAGACAGACAGGAAAGAGAGAGAGATAGAGAGAGAGAGAGAGAGAGAGAATACAGAAATAAGGAGAAATAAGAGAAAAATAAGACCGATTACCGAAGGAATAGTAGACGCCCTAGAGGCCGAAGTCAGGCCAAAGCGAACGCAACCGAACGCGCCTGGGAAATAGACCAAAAAGTACCTCCTCTTCCTCACCTCTTCCCACCCTCCACACTCATTCATAACATCCATTCATAGACTTATATGGGGAGACGAAGAGTTGCTCTTTCCAAAAATGATCGTTTCGTTCGCATTGGAGCCATAGTAACGGCGCTAGGGCGAGTGAAATTGAGCGAATATTTCGGGATTATGCCCGCTGAGCGGTACAGTGTAAAATACCTTACCACCCGCTAAATAAGGGTTAAGGGTGTCTGCACGTGGTGCTCCACCTTCCAGGGTTCGTGTTTGGCTTAGGCCCCTTAGAGGGGCCTCCCTCTGCATGGTGTGCTGCTGGGTGCCGGAGCGTTGTCTGCTGGGATGTTCTTCGGACCACGTGGTCGCCCGACTTAGGGGTCTCCGACGTAGGCTTCAGGTAATTTAGGTTTCTAAATTTCTGTTGTTATTATTACCTATGTATGCCCTCTGTGTTGCTTCTTGCTTGTGGGCTTGCTCCATTGGGGGGTAAGGGAGACGTCCCTACATGTCATTATGCTTTTTTATATATATGTGTGGGACTGCAGGAAAGAGGTTGTGCCAACCCCGGTTCCCGGCAGTTTTTGTATGTTCCGGCGGCCCCATGCGGTGGGTCCAGGTTATCCGTCTCTAACGGGTAGGAACATTCAAAAGATCTCAGCGTGGTTTGGCTGAACCACTCTCTCCCGGCGGAATTGCATTCCTAGAAGGGCTACCAACTCGGCCCGCCGAGTTAACGCGCCCTGACTGGCCTAGTGACACTTAAGACTTATAGCCTGCGGCACCACCGGTCAAATGTACACGAAGTGATAAGATTAGTTTTGCAAACTCATTCAGAATACTCACAACTTAAAAGGTCATGGGACCTGTGACTCTTGTCACAGGTAAGTTATTAAAAAGTCAGCCGGACAGATCCGGCAGAAGGTTAGCAGGGTGGGGCACCTTCGCTAATTTTCCAGCGGATTTGGATTAGGATGTTTTAATACCTCGCAGTTTATCCTTATGAGCATTGATTCCTGGAAATTTTCTTTCCAGGCCCCAGACTACTTCTCCGGCGGAGTTGGACATCTAATCCCGGCGGAGGGGGGGACTCTCTCAATTACGGCAACATGCCTAGGTTTGAACTTTGCGCTACGCCCTCTTGTTCCCTCTTACCCGTTTTTGCTCATACTTTTTGCATTAAATGTGTAAAGTGTTTAGATCGCTCACGGGGCGTGTGGTCGTCTAAAAAATGCGCCATCTGCCCCGAATTAAAATCCGCCTTGCTGGCGAAGAAAGACCTGTCATGTTTAGCAGCCTTGCATGAAATTAAAGCGGCATTCAATTCTTATGCTAAGGACACAGCCCATAAGGCACTCCAATGTGACGACCAAGTCCTATGGGAAAAGCTAATTATCAAGTCACCTTTAGTAAAACCCGAATCCTCCAAATCGGTCAGACCCAAGGTCAAAGCTAAAGCCATCAGCAAGGAGATTATCAGTAGCGATAGTGAGAGCGACATATCTGAGGTCCCCTCCTCTGACCGTGCCACGCGGCGGAAGTCGAGGTCCAGGTCGAAGTCTCCCCGGAAACACTCTCACCACACCACCTCGGACTCTTCCCGGTCTCACAAGCGCCGGAGAGAAGAGTATGACACATCGAGCAGCCGGCGAGAGACTCCTCAGCCGCCTCATCTCACGCCTCCCTCTGACACCCATACACATGATTCAGGAGAGTCGGAAATAGGATCTGAAGTATTAGCATCTCCACATAGTCAGGAACATTCTGTGCATGTACCTCCTGATGTGACTTTTGCCATACCAAAGTTGACTGTAGTTCCACGGGGTGTTAGGTCGACCGGCCCGAGTAGGGTGCTGGCCGACCAGTTTAGGGGTTATCCGGCGGGGGCCCAATTTAGCTCACAGGTGAGCTAATGACCCCCAGCTCATAGCGACAGGGGGATACTGGCGCCATTCCGATCCACCTCTTAATGTCATTCCAGAACGGACTGAGGACGGTGACATCAACGTGTGGCCATCGTCAGTGCCAGATTTGTCTTGGCCCCCGGCGGATAATGAGATAGACTCTCAAGAGATAGCTTCACAGGACATCTTGGAGCAGAATGAGGAGCCGGCGGATGGTATGTTCTCCCCGGCTCCTCAGTCTCTCCCTAGTAATTATTCTGAGACTAGTTCGCATTCATCCAAAGACCCCTCTAGGAAATGGATGACTTCTGATCAGGTAAATGAATTATTACATAAGGTAATACAGCATTATCAAATCCCTGCCTCGTCGGAGTCCCCGGTTCCTCTCTCAGCTGCTCCCCCTAGCACTTCTGTGATTAGACCTTTAGAACTCCCGACAGTCACTACTTCTTGCCCGACCCCATTGGTGGCAGCTACCCCAGGCCCTACAATGCCGGCGGCGCTAGCAATGTCCAACCTCAGGGTTATTACTGATGTCCAACCTCCTCCCTTAGATAGAGCACCTCTGAAGAAGGGCCCCATGCCCCTGCTCTATGGTACTGATTGCTCTTGGGTACCTGTGGTACCAGAGAATCCCCTTATAGCTCAACCTTCAGTGTCAGGGGACCCACCAGTTCCCGGCGGGTGGACCATCGAAATCAATAAGAACCGTAAATTTCGGGCTAAAGACGAGATAGGGAGGGTCTTAGATGTACTGATTAAGGGTGTCCCAGGTTCACTTAACCCGGCATATTTTGTGTATTCAGCCGCACCGGCCGTCCCTTCCGCCACGTCTGCACGACTATTTGCTGACTGGTCGAAGACTGATGGCATCAATGATGTCAAAGCCTTAAATGCTATTATGCCGGAGTTGGCTACAACTCCGGCTCTGGACCAAGCTCAGAATCTGGTACTGCAGATGCGGCAGCTGGGAGTAGGCCCTTGGGTAGATTGGGAGGTAGAAGCTCAGGTATTTGCCACTACTATCACCTCCAAATCTTCACATCAAATTCCCCCTGAGAATCATACATACTTTTCCCTACCAGTATCCAAAGCGGAAGGGGTGTCCCCAGCCTTATTAACATTTCTGGCGGCCCCTAAATTGTCATTACACGCTCTGGATGAACCTTTCTCTCCCCCCCCCCCCCGGCTGCTCACTTGGAGCGAGATTTTAAGTTACGCAGTAAAGCCTACCGGATGTTCTCTCAGTACTTGGTGAGTCATCAAGTAGCCGCCTCTCTTGCACGAACAATCTCGGCCATCACTGAACCCCAAATTAGGAAAGCTATTGAGCTGTCTTGTAGACTTTTGCTACAAAATGCCATTCAGTCCCTAGGAGACATTAGAATTGCAATCTTGGAGGCGGTTCGGGCCCGCCAAGATCTGAGAGTCCATCTGGTGAGGAAGTTGCCGGCGGACATAGGTCGCCGGGTAACTCTCTCCCCGGTTCTTACTGCCACCCTTCTTAACTCTGAAACTTGGGGTTTAATCTTTAATATGGTAAGTGGGTGGAAGCAGGTTACCTCCCAAGCTAGGAAAGACCCATCTAAGAAGCCCTTTCATAAACCAAAGGGCGGTAACAAACCGTTCCAACCCCATGCTAAACAAGCACCATGAGACCCCAGACCACCTCCTCAGCAGGGAGGTACTCCGTACAAAACCAAACAAGGTAAACAGCACTGGTATAAAGGTAATGCCCCATATAAAGGTCATCAGGGCAACGCACCAGCCAAAACTAATCAAGTGTCCGATGCCAGCCTACCCCCACCTCCAAAAAACTAGCCACTCACACTCTCCACATCCCGGGGCCGAGATCAAACGCCCGAGATTGGGGAGTTGCCTTGAAGGACGAACCCCGGCTGCACCTGGGTTCGTTCCGTGCATTCCACTCAGCCTGGCCCAAACATACATGGGCCAGGAAGATAGTGAGCAAAGGAATCACCTGGCGGTGGCGCCGGCGGCCTCGACTGCGTCAGCCGCGGGAGTATACCCCAGTGTCTCAGGAGGAGGAGGTCATGTTACAGGAAATGATTGCCAAACAAGTACTTATTCAGATCAATACCTCCCAGCCAGTGTTCACGTCAAGACTCTTCTTAGTGCCAAAAAGGGACAGTGTGCAGATGCGACCAGTTCTAGATCTCTCGCACCTGAACACCTTTGTAGAGAATTCACCCTTCAGGATACTGACTGTACAGCAACTCAGACTGGCACTCCCGCCGCAAGGTTGGATGTGTTCGATCGATCTCAAAGATGCCTATTGGCATGTCCCCATAAACAAGAGGTTCCAAAAGTTTCTCGCTCTGAGAATCCGGCACGAGACTTATGTCTTTGAAAGGATGCCGTTCGGGTTGAACCTAGCACCAAGAGTATTTACCAAACTCATCCGGCAAGCTCTTTTACCCTTGTTAGTCAGAGGCATACAGGTGTTTTGGTATCTGGACGATTGGCTAGTAGTGGCGAACTCTGTAGAATTATGTCAAGACCATGTCAACCAAGTGTTAGCTCATGTACAAGCCCTAGGGTTCAAGGTGAACTTGGCAAAGTCACACCTGGTCCTATCCCCTCAAGGACGATTCAGTGGATAGGGCTGGTCTGGGATACCGCCGCTCTGACTCTTACTCAGAGTGCGGACAACCGCAACAGATTTCGAAGGACACTGTTCCGGTTCCTCCACAGTCTGGATACGACCAGGAAAACGTGGGATTCCCTGATCGGTTCTCTCAACTAGGTGCAATTAACAATGAAGTTGGGCCGATTGAAAACCAAGCGATTAATCCTGGAAGGCAACAAAGTGTTCCCTCTCTTGCCGGAGAAGAAATTATGGCTAATTCCTCCATTAATCCACACTTTACTATCGGCCTGGACCAAGCACGAAGTCCTCTACTCAGTCATGGGTGTCTCCCCCACCTACGGTATGGGTAGATACGGACGCCTCAGGGACCCTAGGTTGGGGGTACCAGTCAAGCCTAGGCCATCAGGGACAGGGCATTTGGGGGTTAGACAGCCAAGCCCATATCAACAAGCAAGAGCTTCTAGTTCCTCTGTTTTTTCTCCAAACTAATGGCAGGACATTGAAGAACAAATCAATAGCATTCAGAATGGACAATCAAACCGCAGTTTTTTGCATTCAGAAGCAAGGCTCAGTGAGGTCACGAGAGTTGTTGAACGTTTCAGAACATATTTTTACCCTAGCCGACTCGCTAGAGATTTCCCTGCATACCACCTATCTCCCCGGCGTAGCGAACGTCTGGGCAGACGCTCTCTCTCGCCGACGGAGCACTCTAGTAGAATGGACTATCAAACAGGCGATCTTCAACGAGATCATTGCAAAGCCGGCCCGTCCACAGGTGGACTTGTTTGCATCAACAACGAACCACAGACTTCCCCTCTTTCTTACCAGGCACGGGGTAACCCCGGCGGGGGGACCCGATGCGTTGCTGGTGGACTGGAACAGGTGGACCTCAATCTATCTGTTTCCGCCACCAGATTGTGTTAATGTGCAAGGTCATTCACAAACTGAGGGATTACCGGGGCCGGGTAGCCTTGATCGCGCCGCTTTGGCCGGCCCAGGTATGGTACCACCAATTGCAACGGTGGTGCAGGACCCCGGTGTCCCTCCCGGTCTCCGTCTTCCACTTGGAAACGATTGGCAACCTTCGGACCTCGCTCAGTCTTGCCTTATGGATATTTACTCTGCCAAATGGTTAAATCAAATTGGGCCAAGTGTCACTCAGAAACTCATGAATCGTACTGATTCATGAGTTTCTGAGTGACACTTGGCCCAAATCACCATCTACCAGGAGACAATATCAATCACATTGGAAAACATTTACAACCTGGATTGTGGAGTCAAGGCAAACGACTGCCTCGGGAGCCTTAATTTTCAAGTACTTAGACTATCTCTTTGAGCAGAAGGGTCTTTCGGTCATAACATTAAAAAATCACCTGTCTGCCATTAGGACCCCTTTCCTTGATCTCACTGGTCTTTCCATACCACAGGCGGAGGAGAAAGGTTTTATGAGGGCGTGTTTTAAGCTTCGTCCTCCTCCCCGCCATCTCATGCCCACCTGGTCCCTTGATAAAGCCTTAGAATTGCTTCAATCGCGCAAGTATAATTATGCGCCGGGCTTTGACTCACTTTTAAAGAAGGCTGTTTTTCTCATGGCCCTTGCCACCGGAAACCGGGTGTCGGAGCTGGCGGCGATGAGCAACGAACCAAACTGTCTCAGGTTTGGGAGACTGCACGACCATGTTCAAATCGCGCCGTCTCCCTCCTTTATTGCTAAGAACGAACATTAAGACAATTTTTTTTCTGAATTTTACGTCCCGGCCCTAAAGAGAGGCCTTATTCATCACATTTTATGTCCTATGCAAGCAATCACAAAGTTTATGAGGGCTGCGCAACCTCGCCAACAAGGTGCTGTATGGGTTAACCGGACAGGTAAGCGTATTTCAAAACGGAAGCTAGCTTCCTTGCCTGTCGACGTTATCAGGGAAAGCAATCCCGGCGTAGTAGGCAGGGCTCACGATGTTAGAAAATGGGCGGTGTCCCTCAGATTTTTGCAAATTTGTCCAATTGATGATATTGTTCAAACCCAACTTTGGGCGTCCAATCATACATTCCTTACACGCTACCTGTCTGTTGCTCTAGATAAACCAAAGCGTACCTGTGTAGCTTTACGGCAATGGGTACAGTAGTTTGTTATATTATATGTTGAGTGTCAAAAAGGGGGGGGGGGGAATAGTCCATATCCTCCCTGTACCCTTGGATATTGTGATATATCATGAGCTGTGATAGGACGGGTTCTACAGTCCAGTATTAGCTACTTATTTTAGATTCTAAGAAATTTATCGCATAGTTGCAACTATGTCTGTTTTACCAAAGTGTACAAAAAACAATATTACTGTACAATTATTTTAAGGACAGAACACATAACTACCGCTGAGTTATAGTTCTACTGGACACATGCGTGTCACATCTTTTCATGCATACGATCGATTGCAACGATCTGACCATGAGCGAGCAGTTTCTTAATGCCACGCACTGCTAGCAAATCTTTTATGCCTTTTTATATTTTTGTATTACATACAATAAATCTTGAGAAAATGTTATCTGGATTCTTCTTCCCTAAGGTTAGGATATTTTGCAAATGTCCCGCCTCCAGTCTTGATATTCAGGTGAAGTCGTCAATGATGAAGGGGCCCTATTAAATTATAGGTTTGATTCCCGAAGGGAAGTAATGAAAACCTAATATTTAGTAGGGCCCCGTAATCATTGACGACTCGGGCCCTCCCTACCATCCCACTTCCCATTCGCTGATTTCTATAGTTTATTCTTGGGATGAGAAATCCACGAATATGGCAAGTCATAAGATAACTGAGATTAAATTAATTCTTCTCTTTTTATTTTTTACAGAGTTATTTTCTGTAGGGTACCCGATCAAAATGACGATCCCATAAGGGAATTAATATGATGAGTACTCCATGATGCTTCCGCGCGGGCTATTCAAAATGCCGGCGCAGGATGTTGAATGGAGACTATTATTACTAATAGGCGAAGTCGTCAATGATTACGGCGCCCTACTAAATATTAGGTTTTCATTACTTCCCTTCGGGAATCAATCCTATAATATGTATATATATACTGCTGGGTATACAAGGGAATTAAACCCTCCCGAAAACTCCCTATGTTTTGAGATGCCTGGCGCGGGATTTCAAACCCTGGTTAGCGACCTCAGTAGGTGACTGTGGTCACCCCAGGTCCGCGCGCTAACCCACTGTACTACCGCGGACGTTAATAGGATAGTAACCTTAGTACACCTTGAAAGAACCAGGTGATAGTCTCGTGGTGATTCACGTGATGGGTTTCTTAGACTTCACCATCAACGACTATTTTACACTATCCCAAACGTCAACTCGGGTAGTACAGTATTTGGCTTGCAGTATTCTTGAGAGGGCATTATATATATATATATATATATATATATATATATTGTGACGTTAACCACTCTGTTAGAACCGCATGGCTTGTCCTACAGGGACTCGCTAGGATCGCCAGGGCAGTGGATGTGGCTACAGTTGGTATATTGTTGTGTGCTTTATTTCATATGAAAGCTCGTGTCATGGGCAGTCCAGAAAGGCACTTTGTTTTCACCCATGTCAAGGCTTTATATATTTAATTGCAAAGTATATGTTTTATCATTAAGTAGTAATGATAGGAGTTGAGAGAGAGAGAGAGTAGAACAGTGTGTGGGGAGGCGCGCAGTGTTTTGCTATACTCGATGACGTCATGAGCTGACTGGCCTCGTGGGGATTCGTTGGAGGTGTTTTACCATGCTTGGTGACGTCATGTTTAGCTAGCTTCTTTAGCATTGGCTAGAGGACTTGTTACCGCTTTCCTACGCGGTTCGACTTAGTGCTAGTATATATACTGCTCTCTCGCTACTCTCTCCCTCAGATCTGGTTTCTAGAACGCATCCCTCTTATCCCTTTGATACCTGTCCTCCTCTCTGCACCTGAGAACCTTTTCCTCTGCCTATCTCTCTCATTTTCCATATCTTTCACCACCTTTTATTAATATTATACCCCCTCTGGTTAACTCTGCATAATCAGCTTCATGCTGGCCAGTTGTATTGTGCATTAAGGTCTGATATAACCCATGTATGTTAGTTGTTAAGATAAGTTGATCACGAAGCATTGGTTGGCATTCATATTGTTCAGTACTGCTTCCTGTAATTATTAGTGTTCTGCTGGATTAGATAATGCTAGACTAGAAGTCTGATACTATAAGGTATTGTTTCCGATGGTTGCTGGCTTTAGTTAAAAGCTGCACAACATACCTGAGAACTGGAGTTGATTGGGTAAATTCTAGTCTGTGTGCCATTGAGAGTAGAGCATGCACGAATGAGGGCTTTTTGCCTATACCATTCTGCACTGTTCTAGGCTCGTTGTTTGTCTTTGAGGTACGCCAGGAGAACGCTTAATACTTCGGTATTAAGGTTTCTCAAGAGAGCTACCCTTCATTATAACGTAATACTTGACGCACAGACTTGAGATTTGCACTAGGCTATGCGGCATGCCATGCGCACCAGTATATCGTATCATTGACTCTAGCTAGACTTTGTCAGTCACAGTAGACATTAAGTATATTAAACCAATTACTCGTTTTATGCATACCCGTTTATGATTACACAAGCATTTCGCAGCCTAGTTTGATGTATTGAGACACAAACGACTTGGGCTCTTTTTGTTGATAGGAATACTGCATTGTCGTGGCGATTATTATTATTGTTGTGGCGGTTAGGATATTCTTGGCTCCGACTGCATTATAATATATCCTGCCTTTTTGTGTGCATAGCCTGCACGAGCATTGTTCCGCTGCCTGCCTTTTTGGGTTCCATTTCCGATTCGAGCATCTTGATAGCATCTAACATTTAAAGAAGATTCCTTGTTGGTGTTGAAGGACTTTAGTGCACTTTCTTTCATGCAGGAGTGCCTGACATTTATTGATTAAAGTAACGTAAGCTGTAACTTCCCTTACCACCTTACTTTGCATACCATAACCAAGCACCTTTGGTTATAGGTAGTAATAGGCTGTTTTCACATAACATTAAGCCTAGAGTAGACGCACATTTATTGAGAGTTTAATAACCTATTATTGCATATAGAACTCTGGAGAGTATTTGTGTTCTTTGTTCACTGGGAATATACATCAGAGGTTGGATCTAGCACTTTCCGTTGTAGCATTTATGCCATTACTAGTCCAATGAATAAGAACCCTGATATATTTAAACCTCAGTCGTAACAATATACATATATATATATACTGTATATATATATATCTATATATATATATATATATATATATATATATATATATATATATATATATATATATATATATATATATATATATATATAAATATATACACATACACACACATACATTCACACACACATACATAAACATACATACACACACACATACATAACACACATACCGGTACATTCACACATATTGTATGTATACTGTATAATTATATACACGCTCATACATAATGCACACACACATACACACATATACATCGACATAAATACACACATAATATGCATACACATTAACTTATATAGAAAGACTTCTTGTATATTTTTATGTAAGGGATTTTATGCTTTAATTAAATGTAATAAGTTTATCATTTTTATTTGTTACTTTGTAATATAGTTCAAAATGTTATAATTATTCTTTCTATTTATGAAAACTAGTTAAAGATTATGTCGCCCTTGTTGTGAATTGTGTGTGCTTTAACATTATTGTTGATTTAAACCAGTTTATAAAAAGTGTTGTGGCATAGGGATGTGGCAACCCCATCGCCCGTTATTTGTGTGGCGCAGATAGCCCCTGGAGGTTGGGCCTGGGAGTTCCACCTCCAGAATTAACTTCCACTGATGGATCAGCAAGCCTCTGAGCTGTATGGCTAACAGATCGAGGCCAAAGGTACGCGTCACTTACTCGAACCTACGCGTAGCTTTATAGCTAAGTGTATGTAAGCAATATGAGAGATATTGCGTTTATTAGGAAAATAAATAGTCTATATTAGGGTTAGGTTAGGTTAGGTTAGGTTAAGTTAGGTTCTAATATATAAAATATAACAAATTTATAGGGAAAAGAACGGGAGGCCATGCACGCAGCCGGATCCCATGCCTTGGCCCCGCCCACTGCCGGATCCCATGCCTTGGCCCCGCCCACTGGCCAAAATTTATAAATATTATATTATATTAGATTAACCTAACTTAACCTAACCTAACCTAACCCTAATATAGACTATTTATTTGCCTAATAAACGCAATATCACTCCTATTGCTTACATACACGTAGCTATAAAGCTACGCGTAGGTTCAAGTAAGTGACACGTACCTTTGGCCCCGATCTGTTGCCATAGAGCTGGGCTGTTTGCCTGCAAAGGACCCAGTTCTGGCTGATCCTCCCTACCCCTTTCAGGGAAAAAGAGTATGGCTAATGACTGACTGACATAAAACAAAATTATTATCTATTCAATTATCCATTATATTGTGTTTGAGGAATACTAATAATTTTGCGTTTCGAAAAACAGTATTGTCTCGATATTTATTCAAGGTGAATTTTGGTCGATCTTAAAGATGTTTTTATATTTTACCGTAATGTTTTTTTTTTTGTGTGAGTAATGTTGGTGCTGATGTTATTCCAGATCTGCACTACAGCAACGAGGAAGGTGTGGAGGCTGATGAACACCTTGCTAGGAAACCTGCACTGGTAGACAAGACTTCAACAGACGCAGGTTAATAATAAGTATAATAATAATATTAATAATAATTATTATTTTTATTCAGTTAGCATTTTACAATGTTGGTACAACATAATATGTGTCAAATATGACATGTACAACCTTTGCATAATTCCAACTAAGGATAGACCAATAAGGCCGTTAGGCGTATTTCCATTGGGGTCCTTGAAATAGGTTAGTAGTAGTTAGCTATCTATATCACCATTTTAACAATATAGACCAACATACTACATTAATGTGTAATATAATAGATAATTGCAAACAAATTAGCTTCAAATGACTTTAATTAAATTATACTCTTACTCATTTTAAGTATGAAATTATTAATATGCAATAGAACTAAAACTATATATCAAGAAAGAGTGCAGAGGGTATATGTATATTTTCAGGCAAGCTGTCCGCCTCAGCAGCAGCCGGTGATCGTGAGCAAACTACGCCTGAAGCCAGTGAGAGGAAGAAGAGGGGTAAATCTCCCTTTAGGTAAGTGGCAGGATGGTGGAGAGTTATGTTTGACAAATGAGGGTTAACACTTTCAGTCTCGTGGTATGGTATGGTGGTATTGCTTCTAAGCACCAAATTACTGTTTAAACCGTTCCATCACTGCAATGATCGCGTCCTGCACCAGCTAGTAGAAGCCTCAGGAATAGACAATAGTGAAATAGATTATAGTTATGCATCCCTTACCTTAGAATAAAGCTTTGAGTTTCAACTTGACAACCAGGAACATTTACTAAATCACTAAAAAGTCACTCTAGAAGACACAAGTTTTACATATGTTGATCTTATTGAAACATTGATAAGAGAAAATAAATTTTATTCAGCGTTAGATTACATAAGTTGTATATTTTCGCTGTGCAAAATGGGCCTCTCTCGCCAAATGAATATATCGTGAATTAAATTGTATTTATAATATAATATATATATACAATTATGTAACTTGTTTAACATTGTAATGAAGTATAGGTGTTAGATATTGAGTTGATGGAAAACATGTTAATATCTTTTGGCTAGCTAGAGGTAAATACCGTAAATAGCAAGTTGCTTTAGCTGGTTGAAATGAGGAAAGCCTTACAGAAGCAAGCAAACATAATGTTCATCTTGATACAGAAATATATATATTGATTTAGTACCATATTAAACTACTAAGACGACATCATAAGCTGCTAATTGATTAACACCCTGACGCTTGCTTAAGTTGTACTTAAAATATTTTACAAGAATTTTGTCTCAAGTGCTACTTCTAGTGGGCTCCGAGACCAAGCACATGTGTTATCGCTCTGTTTTAACCCACAATATTCGCCTCTAGATGCAATGTATGTTTCATCATAAGAAAGATAAAAACCCCATATTCAAAATATGCTATAGGGGTGCAATGCCTGGTGAGTTATCTGCTCAACAGGTGGCGTTGTGTGTGTGTAAGTGTGAGAGTCCGAGTGTAGGGGATGAGACAGTGAAGCACGGGAACGAGGTGGCTTCAGAGAGGGGGTCGTTTCGGGCCATGAGTGAGCACCGTGCCTCATGTGAAGGCAAGATGGCAGGTGCTCGTTGTACTCTACGTGCTTCACATGTCTCACTCCCTAGACTGGAACAAGACGTCACAGGCTTCACTGTTCATTGTAAAGCGGTGAATGTTAAGGCTCTCAGCCTATGCCCGAGAGGAAGTAAGTTGGAATATAGAAGAAAAAAAAAAAAAAAAAAATACTATTATTACCGAAAAAAATCTGAACAAATATCAAATTATCACAGAGAAAATTGTTAGATAATAAAATATTATTTAATCCATATTATTTAATCCTTCTTCGGAGTTCAATGCGTCATATTTTAGTTTTATGCTCAGCGACTATAGGTTATTTTGAAATTAAATAACATATTTTTCACGCTCTGAAATCAGAATCTGTTTATCATTAATGGATTTTTGATATGAATATAATAGAAAATCTAATACCTGCAATCATAATCATGGTACAGAGACCCAAAAAGTTTATTCACAATCAAGTTTTCATGGTAGTTTCTTTGTTATGTCCAAATGTTGTATGTGCATGTGACTTGAAGGCATTTAGTATTGCTTGTCAATATGTTTTTTATGGTTGTAATGTGTTTAAATGATGTTGATGTTTCATATGTTACACCAAATATTTAGTGCGTGTGTGTGTGTTATGGGGATGTTGTTTAAGGTGAGGTGAGGGATAGGACTATGTTCTACGGTTCAGTTTGTGAGAAAAGTCGCTGTAGATTTGGCTGGGGCTAGTTTGAGCCTGTATGCGGTGAACCAGTCATGTAGTGTGTTGAGGTACGGTTGGAGGAGTTATGCGGCTGTGTTTGCATCTCTATGTGTACGTGTGAGTGTTATGTTGTCTGAGTAAGAGGCTGTGTGTATCTGGGGCGTGTGGGGTATGGGAAGGTCATGCATGTATAGATTGAAAAGTGTGAGTGCGAAGACGAAGCTCTGAGGGACTCCGTTTGTCAAATTTTTGATGTTCGATGACTGGCTAGCAAATCTTATATGAGCACATCTGCCTGCTAGATAGTTAGCCAGCCATCTTTTTGTGTTGAGAATTTTGTTTGTAAGGTTGTGGCGGGAATGGTATCAAAAGCTTAACTAATGTCAATTGTAACAAGATGTGTTCTGTGTGGCAGCCTAGCTGAATTGATGCCATCAAAAACTTTTTGTGTAAGGTCTGTAAGAAGGATGTTTGTGGAGTGTAGTGGCCTAAAGCCATATTTTGATGTAGGTAAGGGAATGTGAGGTGCAGTTAGTTGTAATATGAGGCGTTCGGTAACTATTGTACAAAGGAGAGTGATGGGGCGGTGTGAGGAGGGTAGCGTGGGGTCTTTGTTTGGTTTGGGAATTGTGATGATGACACCATGCTTCCAGATGTTGGGTATTTTGTTGTGTGAATAGCTGTCGTTTGATATGTTGGTGAGTGCTTGAATGCCATGTGGTCGCAAGTGTCTAAGGTGTATGTTACTTATTTTGCCTGGGCCAGAGGTGTAGGTTGTCGATGATGTGCTTTGTCTTACTGTTAATGAAGGGTGCATACTCCAGGTCTGTAGGTAATAGTCGTTTTTGTCGGATGACTCGTCGATTGCCAGTGGGGGCTAAGATGGCTGACTCGTGAAAAATGACTGATGAAAATGTTTGCTTGTTGTTTGTTTGAAAGTATGATTTATGATGTTGTGATGGCAGCATATGATTTGTGTTGTGTTGCTGTTGGAGAGTGTTATGCCGTTTAGTGTTTTGTAGAGTTTGCTGGTTTTTGTTTTGTGATAAAGTGTTTGGAGGTAATTATTCCAGATTTTTTTTTACTTAAAGTTATCATGTACGGTAGTAGGAAGGTTAGTGGCCGGTTGGTCTGGCAAACCTCACCCAATAACAAGGTAAAGAATCGGACAACTTGTCTCGGAATATAGAGGCAGTATATAAGTGCTCACCTCCTCGGGGATGAGGGCGTCTGGATATACTGTACATGCACATACATACGTACATTAATTTTCATGTTGCTATGCTGCTAAAGCAAGACATACATATTTTTCCATAGTGTGCTTGCCAGTCAATGAATGTGGTAAAAAAAAGCAGGGATGTGTCGAGTACATCAAACTAGCTTAATATGTCGCCCAAATGAAGAGATAACTGGCGCTCAAATGAAGAGATAACTGGCGCTCAAATGAAGAGATAACTGGCGCTCAAATGATATTTTGTTTCGCCCAACTGAAGGGCTTCTTCGCCCAGATGAAATACTTCCGGTTGTTTTCCTTCCGGAATAATGAGGATATTTTACACATTCAGATACCATTATAAACTACATACCAGCCTTGCATTCCTTTTGAAATATTAGTATAATGTACTGGATACATTTGATATGTATACAAATTAAAACCAATTGACCAATATATTTTAATTCAAATATTGCGCGTGTCACTACACGTCTATATCCTATACAATAAGTCACATCGCCGTTAGATTCGATGTATATATACATCAAACACAAAAAGTATTGTATTAGTTGCATGTTCCTGGTTGTAGAGTGATCGTGTGATAATAAATGTGCCTTGCTATTAGTGTGACAGTATTAACTCGGGTGGTAGTGCAACTAGTGTCTCTCTTACAAGCATGGACCTCATCAGGGAGGACCTCACCGAGCGCAGACTAAGGTTTAAGAGTAGGTGAGTCAGTGAGTCTATCAGTATTGACATGTACATATCACGAGTACTTCACCATAATGCCATAACTCGCTAACTCTTATAACAGTAACGGAACAGCATGTGATATAATAATTACTATCCTGATTGTGATCATACGGTTACAATAATGTGCCTGGTACATATATGAGTAATGCGTCCATAAAGGAAGAGCTTGTAAACAACACTGACTGACCTTGTGTTCCTCCCCATGACTGACCGCACCAGACAGTTCCACACAGCCGTCACTGCTGTCATGGCAGCCAGGTACTTTATTAATGGCTTACCTGCATCACCTTCCGCATTAGTCCATCATGTCCAACATTACCACCATCTGTCACTATAGTATCTGTATATATATTTCACTTATCAGTATGCTTTATCACACACACACACACACAGACACACAGTGCCTTAAAGAGAGTTTTCTCTCATAAGGCTTAGCCAGTTGACTTCCATGTATTAAAATTCTGAACTTATTGTATATCTGAAGGCTAAATAAATATATTTGAAAAAACAAAAAAAACACACATATATATATATATACAGGGTGTTTCAGTTGACGTATTCATAAATGACAGGACGTATTCGTCAGACAATAATAAGACTATTTTATTCTATGACATTCGGGGTGAGTATTTATAATTTCGGAGATAATACACATCGAAAGTTATCGATAGATACTAAAAAAAATTTAGTCTAAGGGGTAAACCGAATATTTCAAAGCTAGCGCAGGGCAGAAAGGCTTTGTTTACACGTAGATAATGGTTAGGAAAGTGTTTCGGAATCGCTCTAGGGATGATAAAAATAGCATAATATTCCATTCAAGGGTTGAGGACTCGAATCCCTATAGCGATTCCGAAACACTTTTCTAATTTCATTATCCACGTGTAAACAGTCTTTCTGCCCTGCGCTAGCTTTGAAACATTCGTTTTTACCCCTTAGACTGCATTTTGTTTGTATCTATCGATAACTTTTTATGTGTAATATCTCCGTAATTATAAATACTCACCCCGAACGTCATTGAATAAAATAGTCTTATTATTGTCTGACGAATACGTCCTGTTATTTATGAAAACGTCAAATGAAACACCCTGTATATATATATATATATATATATATATATATATATATATATATATATATATATATATATATACTGTATATATTCTTTTGGCTGCATATGTTTGTTGTGATTAGTAGCTTATCTTTATAGTCAACGTATATATTCATATTTACTTAATTTAATAATTCAGAGCTTTTATTTGCTACATTTGCTTTGGTATATTTCACTATTATTTATTTCTACTCAAGGATATCTTTCTTGAACCATACGAGACTTTTAATAATAGGAATAAGACGGAATAATAGTCTCATATATTTAGATGTATATTTGTTTCTGTTTGCATTTTTCCTTGGTCCGACACCACCCACGATTTAAAGCAAATACTGTATGTATGTATGTATATATTATAGGTTTGATTCCCGGAGGGAAGAATGAAAACCTAATATTTAGTAGGGGCCCCGTAATCATTGACGATATGCCTATTAGTATAATAGCCTCCATTCAAACGCCCGTGGTCAGCAGTTTGAATCTACCGCCGCGGGGATGAACGGAGTACTCGTCATAAGGGTAACGCTAATTCTCTTATGGAATCGTCTTATGATTGGGTACCCGCTACGAAAAAACTTTTGTAAAAAATAAAAGGAAAAACTTTACTTAATAATTGTTATACTACAGCTTTCCATCTCGTGGATTTCTTGTGTGGGATTCCCTGACGCTGCTCCCTGAGCTGCCATATTTCCTTCACTGACATATTAAGATTACCCTCAAGACATCAAGCGAATGGGAAGGGGATGGATGGGAGGGCCCTACATCGTCAATGATTGCAGGGCCCCTACTAAATATTAGGTTTTCATTCTTCCCTCCGGGAATCAAACCTATTATTTATTAGTGGCCCCTCCATCATTGACGATATGCCTGATATCTTAAGACTGGAGGGGGACATTCGTGACAATATCCAAAACCACTAACAAACTACTTTAGGTAGCGACAAAGAATCCGTATAACAATTTCTAAAGTTTCTTATTCCATGCATACAATAAATATAAAAATAGAAAAGAAAGCAGTGCGTTACTTCAAAGAATATCTGTTTATTATCCGTCCTAAACTTGTCTAAAGACACGTAACCAAGATTCTAACACATTCTATTGCTAGCAACCAATGGTTATTACAAAAGAAAGGAAGCAGTGCGTTACTTCGTAGCAGATCTGCTTACCGTTGACCCGATCTATTCTTTGAGATTCGTTTTCTCGTTGTCAGGGAACATATTTGTATTCCCATAACAACGGTTTACCGAACTATAATTCTTAGATTATCTTTTGGCCTTAACGTAATTGTACGTTTTTTGTAAAATTCGTACAATCTGTTAATACTACCTAGTTGTAACTATGATAGATTATCTTTAAAATTAACAAAATTGAGCTATTAAGCCAGCTTGCTTTAATAAGTATCACGGTTCTTGATCTTATTACAATACCCGGCGGAGGGGCTCAGGGTCTGTGTTCTTCCACACTCCCCTCCTCTTTTTTTCCACCTCCAAATAAGAATTGATTTAGTAACGGCATACTACGAGACCCGCCGCCGTAATGCTACATGTCAATTATGGAATATCTTGAACCACCTACAGGTCTCGCATTTAGAAGTGTGAAAAGAAGCCCACCAATTGGTGTCAGCTATATCGTCTATTGAAACCATTTTGTAAAATGTAAGAGACGTTCTACTTTCTCATATTATGTGTTTGTATGCCCCTCAAGGTGGGGATACTGCCCCTAACAAGAACTTTTGAAGAAAAGGAGCTAATCCCTTTCTTCTTGTGACGCGAGTTCTGTTTGGTTGGTCCGTAGGCCGCCTGGGTGTTGAGGATGTATTGTCCTCATAACTAACTTAAAACATGTATTGGGCATAAGGAAGTGATTTGTAAGTCCGCGTTCTGCGCCGGGACTGACAGATATGTAAAAGTCCGCGTTCTGCGCCGGGAATGACAGTTTAAATAACCCTTATATAATGTTTTGTGATACTCAAGGGAGACTGAACGATTTGACATTGGTCGTTCAGTTTCCTTTACCTGAGGTAGGTAGGTTTTGTACCCCTCGCCGTCAGCTCAAGTATTGTTTTCCCGTCGCTTAAGCCGTAAGGGATACAGACCTCATCAAGAATAAAAAAATCCCGGCGCTTGGTTACATTTGCGCTAATGGACATATTGGTAAGATTTTGTGGTCTGGCGAACAGGGAGGTATGAGCCGGTGTGGAGATGGGTGTAGCCTGACACATAAATACATGTACCGTTCCTCCTCTACCTACTGGGATGGACAGGTTGGAAAGGAAAGACCGGGAAGTCATGCCTGGGGGTTTCTCATGGTGGGCCAGTGATTCTGTTTAGTAAAACTATAGATAAGCACTTATCCCGTTAATCCATTTAGTGTCTAATGGACATAGCAAACTAAATCCAGAGTTTTATTTGCAACCTTCTCTCCGTACTATGGCAGCCCCTTGGTATTTTATGTAGCGTCTGGAAGGTGAAATCTCAAGGTCTCTAGTATTCTCTTAGTGGAATCACGAGACCGGGAGTGACCCCTGGTTCTATCATCCTCCTTCCAACTGGTGGTAACCCCTTTGCGCCGGTGGGGGTGAACTTATTCTTAAACGTGAATCGGTCCACTTGTGGACGATCGCGCTTCCGCAATCATCTTTTGCAGATGTTTTGCGGGAGCATTCAGTTTGCTGAAGTGTCCTGTCTCCGGGACAAGGTCTCGCCGGTCGTTTATTACTACACCCGGGAGTTAAGATGCGTGTCGACGAGTGCTCAGCGTTTTCGGCTCGAACAAACATCCGTTTCAACAATGATCCTGAGGTTTCCGTTCGATCGGGATCCTTTATTGCTATCACCACAAAAGACTAGCCTGACCGCTAAAAGGAGGTCCAGTCTACCAGGGTCTTAATTTGGACTTGGGTAACACCGAGCTTAATTAGCCACCGAAGAGCCGGCTACCAACTGACATCCAAACAGGGATCTGCCCAAGGCTCGGTCAACACCCGGATCTATTGGTCGGTGTGTTACTGTGGGTGTAGGTGAAAAAAGAATTCACTGCCAGAGTTCTGTTCATACTAATGCTTTTAAGGGTGGATGCCGGGATATAGTGAAACCCGGCGGGCCCCCACCGTAGATTTGAACAAGATAGCCATGTCCCAAGTCCCGTCGGGAGATAGTGACAAGTGGCGAGCCAGCCCCGAGGGGTCGGCCAAAGTAGGTGTTAACTATCAACACCAAATTCCTTTAGGGTTATCGAAAGAAGAATGTCTGAGTCCCTCATGCATGATGGGAATTGCTCAGACACTTAAAGTGTCCGGTAGACCAGATAGTTTGACACTTTGCAAAAACTTTACCGACCAGTACCGCTAGACCTCGTTGACCCACGTATCTGATTGCAAGAAGCTGAATTCAGAGTGGACCTCAAAAAACGCCATTTATGTTCGTGCGGTTGAGGCACCAATAGCTTGAAGATCTATGGATGGAAAATAGGAACTCAATTGCTTTGCAGTGAACCTCCGTGGGGGTGGAACAAAATCTCCGATTCCGGGTCTAAATAACCCCCCCAAAACACCCGATTCCGAAGCCATGGTATTAAACCTACCTATGGCTGAGGATAAGAATGCATCCGAGCCAACCGTGGTGCCGGTTCAACCCTAGAGCGTTTAAAAAAAGTGGTATATCCATTTCAGACTTGTTACGAGTGTTCCGCTATAATTAGCGGTAACCGCTCATTTAACTCCAAGAGTCGACTTCTGGAACGTCCACCTGTCCGGTTATTTCGGGCGGTGAATCCAGATCAATAATCTTACTTGAGGTATAGTATCTCTATTTGTACCACCCTCATGAGCCAACCGGCGAGGGACTCCATTCATGTGATTTTGTGATCTTAATCAAGGAAGAAAGTAAAATCTATAGGACTGAAAAGTTAGGACTGTCTGGAGCCATGTTTTAGGTTGACGAGGACTTTTCTAAGAAAATGACCTCGTACCGAAGCTCGCTTGTCCTAGTAACAACTTGTTGGAACTTGTCGTGTACTGAGATATGCCAAAAAAGGCTTCTGTCAGGACGAAAAACGTCTTCCACTACGTGGCAGATACACAAACCTGATCTGAATCCCATATCGACTTGTACGTGTGTTGTGAACGGAGTGAACCCGGTGAGATTGGACTACGCCCGGGTTAAGTGGACCAGTAACCCACTACGGCACGAGGAGTCTTTGGACTTGGTATGTCAGAGTCAACCCTGAAGGGACATCCCTACTTTCCACTAATTGTGCTAAAGTCTGGTGACACGTCCGAGGGAGCACCGTTATAAAACAGGGTGCGTACGGCGGAACGAACATTTCGAAACTCATTATAGGATCACGGATCGAAATAACGTTTTGGATGTTGAGATTGAGTCTGGATGAACCGGACAAATTATCTCAACGTAGGTGACTCTTACGGCTAAATCTGAAATTTTAGTGGAGGGCTTAGTAAGTTTATAACTTCTCCTTTACCGGGGAGACAGTCAGTTAAAATCTACTAGGCCATAACCAGTCTACCCGGAATCCTGACATAAAACATTCGATGGTAAGATTGGGACGAACGAAACGACCTGTGACTGTTATAGTATCCGAGGCAGTCCGTGTCCGATTCTACGGGGCTACACTTAGTCTACTCAAGGGTATAAATCCATATCCGCCAGTAAGATAGACATTTGTAGACCGCGCCAGCTCAACTTCTACCACTGGGGAACGAGCCCTATATAGTGTGAGAAATTAGTAAAGATTAAAGTAGTACCGACTGGCACTTGTACTATTTTGGCGCATGAGCCGGAAACAGATAGTAGTCACCTCACCTGACCGCTCGTCCGGTGTTTTTTTTTTACGGCTTATGCCGTCCTATATCAATTCTTTTCTATGAACCCGAATTTTTTGCCGTAAAGCGAAAAATTCCTCGGGTTATCCTACATGGCGTTATGAGATTATCCCGCAAAACGCGGCGTATGTACAGTAGGTCAATTATGGGGAGACATCTTGGTTAGGAAAGCCTGGTTAATGCCTCAGTTGATCGTCTGTACTCCTTTATTAAAAAGAGTTGTCATTTGAGCCCCGGGAATAGATGCGATGTAAATCGCCCATTCTTATGTGTTGTTTTGACTGGGAGATAGTGAACCCCGGCGGGCCAACTCCCTAGAGTTTATTTTGGGTAAAAGTACTCACAATTTATTCAGTCTAGCTTTCCCAACCATGTCTATGTAACCTTCCTTGTGCCATACCCACCCACAGGGGAAGGGAAGAAACTGAAGCTAGAGGTCACTGAGTCGCTAAACTTGTGCTCGTGACCTGAGTCACAAACCTGCCTCACTGAGTTTAGGATGTTACTTTTTAACCCCGCTAAACGGGAGCGAACGCTCCTGTCGAAACGTGACCCCTTAAATTACGGCACTCCCGTGGAGTCTAGTGGCCGGAAAAAGGGGGGGGGGGTGATAGGTTCGTTGGTCATGCCGTCTCTTCACAAAAAGGGTGCCTAAATGTCTGAGAAGTTAGACAAGAACTTGTTACTAGACCCTGCCGTTACTAGTTGACAAGGGGTAGGAAAAAAAACACTAGTCTGCCGGTCCTATCCCCCACTACCGGCGAAGGATACCGTTTGTAAAGCATATAATCCTTAGATACAATGAAACTGGTTTATAAGAACATCCTTGCTACCTGGCCCATAAAATTAATGTACCATTTGAACCCTTGCTTTAAGACTTATGTCCTTAACATTCAACTGTACACATCCTACTTCGTACCATTTATCCTTAATATCGTATAATTGAAACTATGATAGATATCTTTAAATAAGATAAAAAGTTGAGCCTTCTTACCGGCTTTACTTTAGGGTAGGATAGAAGTCTGAGCCGTCTCGCCGGCCTGACTTTGAAGTTAACATTTTGAGCCATCTCCCCGGCTTGCCTTGCGATAAATTATAAGCCGACTCACCGGCTTGATTAAAAATGTCCCACTCGGGAGTTTATTAGCCAAGTCCGACTGCCGCTGAACTGCGGTCCTGCCCTGTCGCCGTGTAAGGTGAAGCTAATCGTTCCTCCTTGAGTCAAGGCAAATCAACTGTAGGGAGCTTTGTTTGAGATACTCGTTGAACCACCCTTACCTTAGACCTATCCTTGGGTTCCGACCAGGTATCGATCTAGGCTGGGCGTCTGGCGGTGCCGGGCGAGTTCTTATGTTGGGGAGGGGGGGGGGGGGGGTTTACCTCAACGGATTCCGAATCACTGCTAATGGCTAATTGCTTAACTAAATGTTGAGTATTATCTGTATAGGAAAGCATCAACTGTGACCCTGGGAAATTCTTATTGAATGAGTAAAGCAGAAGGAGCTGTAACCGGTCTGCGACCTCGTATATTAACTCTACGTTCGCCACTCATCTGGCATAGAAGGTAAATTTTGATTTTATCGATCAAGGCCACTAGTCACGGTCGATCTTGAAAACTCATCCATTCCGTATAAAGGGCTAAGCCCACCGGGCATTTTCTGGAAAGTCCAGAGAAACGTAGACTCATCCCTGCACATAAGCCATGTTAAACAGTGTGCAATTAACGGAACTAGAGAAACGGGTAGGTGTGGCCCAAAAGTGAAAACAGGCAAGATGGAACTGAAGCCCCCCCCCCCCCCTCTCCCCGCCGGGGATGGTTCCTTCCTCTGCTGTGCTGCTCCCGATGTGAAGAGATCTGGAAATAAAAATTTCCAGGAATCAATGCTCATAAGGATAACCTGAGAGGTTTTACAGATCCTACCTCAAGTCCGTCGGAAAATTAGTTATAGCCACTGCTACTCTAACTCTCCGCTGGACCTGCAAGTGAAAACATAGGTTTTTCAATTCTTGAACTGCTTACCTGTGACAAAGTGTCACTGGCCCATTAATACCTTAGCACTTTACTTTCCTTTACTAAATGGATTAGATAGATAGTATATCAGTGTTGGGCTGTTGTGCCGGGCGACTGGACTCGTGCTAGCCTCTACTAGTCTTGATAATTGAATTAGCTAGTATATCAGCAGTAGACTGTGGTGCTGGGCGTCGGAAGTCCTGCCGCGTGAGGCTATTGGTCTGGGCGAGTTCACTCGGCGGACCGAGATTACTCCCTGGTGAAGTAATCTCTGCCAAGAGGTTAGTGGTACAGCACACCACGCTGGGAAATTTGGTGCCTTTTTCGTCTGCAAGACGAGATGATGGCAGCATTACCCAGAATCTACAGGGTGAGTCCATACTCGATGATATCGAGATCCTTCCCGCTGGCCTAAGCATGGCCGCTGGGGAAGGGGTGTAGTAAAGCACTACAGTGGGTTAGTTGGAAGATATCCGACCGCCTTGTCCGGCGGGGACAATGGCCTCTATGCTCAGAAAGAGGGCCGGCGGGGAAAAACCAACCCGGAAAATCGTCTGAACAATAAGACCGACCAACCGTCCACCCGCAACACAGGACGTCACTCATCCTTCAAAACATGTGACTGAGACATGAGAAAGAGGGAGCCCAAGGGGCGACACACATATAATTGTAATTACAAAAATAATATAGTACCCCTAGCCGCTAAGGAGACCCCTACTGAGGCTGGCCACGAGGCTCGTAGAATCATCATCTTGGAAGAAACTTACCCCTAGCCCACTCAGGAGACCCTTGCTGAAGCTGGCCACGAAGCTCGTAGAATCATCATATTGGTAGAAACTTACCCCTGAAGACCCACAGTCGTAGCGTGAGGAGATTAGGCCCACGAGAGGGCCGCAGACTCGGACTCTAGAAGGTTCCGCACCACGTGTGGCAACCCTTAGACTAGAGCGTCTGCTAAAAAATAAAAAATGCAACTACCTCATATCGACGGTCTGAAGCATTATTTCTTGCGAAGATAGTAGCCTCCTAACTAGTTAGTAAGAGCAACAGCTAAGGCGCATAGAAACAAAAACAAAAAACACATGAGGTGCTGATCCTAGAGGACTCGTAGGCGCCTGAACAAAAGTACCCTATTTTAACACTCCCTGCGGGCATACCAATGGGGTAGCCTGTGCTAGCTAATCTAAACCCTGTTCAATACAACTCAGATATATACAAATGAGTAAGGACTCACTAGAAGCGAGCGAACGAAGAATGTGGCGGAGCGCAGGCGACACGTCTAAGCAGGTTGCCCGCGGGGAGTAGAAGGAAGTATGGCAGCTCAGGGAGCAGCGTCAGGGAATCCCACACAAGAAATCCACGAGATGGAAAGCTGTAGTATAACAATTATTAAGTAAAGTTTTTCCTTTTATTTTTTACGAAAGTTATTTAGTAGCGGGTACCCAATCATAAGACGATTCCATAAGAGAATAAGCGTTACCCTTATGACGAGTACTCCGTTCATCCCCGCAGCGGTAGATTCAAACTGCTGACCACGGGCGTTTGAATGGAGGCTATCATACTAATAGGCATATCGTCAATGATGGAGGGGCCACTAATAAATATATATACACTCCGGCACATATCCCATTGCTGGGGGTGGCCAACTCGAGACAGAGCCCGAACTTTCACGTTATCTCACCCATTTCTGTGTCTCGTTGAATAGGAGAATTTTACAAGGGGAGGAAGATTCCTAGCCTGCTCTCTATTAGTATATTATATTTGTGAGTTTGTACGTGACTTAATGTTTGCTTCCTAGCTAGTAAGTTTGATGATCAGCTGGTTTTACTCCAACCAATAGAAGAATATGTTCTGCATGGTTAGCTTTGTTCCATTTCTACTTCTTCTCCAACATGTTTCATATTAAAGGGGTAGACCACAGGCTAAAGTGTGAATGTCCCTGTAGACCGCACGCTAAAGCGGCAACTATTAAAGTTTATATTTTCCTCTGTGTACCCCCTTAGTGAGTTAATTGCTCAATAGGTGGCACTCCGAGAGTGAGGGTTCGAGTCTAGGGAGTGAGACAGTGAAGCACAAAGGCGAAGCAGCTTCAGAGGTGGGGCAGCTTTGTGCCGTTAGTGAGCTCTAAGTGCTTCACATGTCTCATTTCCTAGGCTGGAACAAGACCTCACGGGCATCACCGTGTTGAGCGGTTGGATGTACAGACACTCAGGCTATACCCGAGAGGGAGTAGTTGAAAAAAAATAAAAATAAAATATACATATATATATATATATATATATATATATAATTATACTGTATATATATATATATATATATATATATATATACTGTATATATATATATATATATATATATATATAGATATATATATATATGTATGTATGTATATATATATATATATATATATACAGTATATATACAGGTATATATATATATATATATGTATATAAATATATATATAATATATATATACCGATTATATATATATATATACCGATATATATATATATATACCGATATATATATATATATATATATATATATATATATACCGATATATATATATATATATATATATATATATATATATACCGATATATATATATATATATATATATATATATATATATATATACCGGTATATATATATATATATATATGTGTATATATTATATGTATATATATATATATATATATATATATATATATATATATAAAGTATATCGCACGAATACAAGTGAGCTACTAAATGTTGTTATACTCTCAGTGGTTCGAGCCCGGCTGAGGGTATAAAAACATTTATTAGCTCACTTGTATTTGTGAACTATACAGTACTTTATAGTAATGACTCTCGTGTTTGGCTGTGTGAGAATGAAATGAAATCACTTCAACCTGAGTTGCGTGGGGATAGTTGCAACAATCCCTGTATGGTACTCTAGAATATGGGTTCAGTGATTTGTGTGTGAAATTAAATACTTTCTCCAAGTAGCATTTCTCCTTAATATAAATAGGAAAAGGTTTGCTCTTCTTTACCACGCAGTGGTGTAATGGATTAAAGCATGGACGCTCGTCCTGACTGTTGGTGGTTGGAGCCCAGCTGAAAGTATATGCACAGGGTGTCTCAAATTAGACGTGCCAAACTTCAGAATTAGGTTAGGATTAATATTATACGCATAACATTGAAATGTTCTTTAAGCAAAATTCCAAATATTACTCGTTACAGAGATATTTCCTGTTATTAAATGGCATTTTCTTAAGTATTGCCTCATAAGGTTGGCCTAGCTGTCATAGAACTTACCACACCCCCATCTAACTGCAATTATTTTACCATGTTATTATCAAGATAATATAATTATGTAAGTTGCAAAATGATTATAGACTTATTAGCTCACTTTGGACCTGCTGGAAACTATTTGGCATGGAAGAGTCCATTACAGTTATACTAGGAAGGACACTATACAAACCTTCAATAACTCTTAAATGGTTGAGATTTAGAATGTTTGTTAAAGAACAGTTTATGCTTAGAATAATCTGTATAATCATATCCTGAAGTGTGGCACATCTATTTAGGGACACCCTGTATATCCTGAAGTGTGGCACATCTATTTAGGGACACCCTGTATAAAATATGTTTTCCTTATTTTATGTTTTGTGTTAATGTTTGTTACAAATGTTTGTTGTGTTAATGTTTGTTACAAATGTTTGTTACAAATGTTTGTACTTGTCACAACTGCCTGTTTCTTATATTTATGATGGTGACTGTTGTTTCTTATAATTATGCTGGTGACTGTTGTTTCTTATAATTATGATGGTGACTGTTGTTTCTTATAATTATGCTGGTGACTGTTGTTTTTTATAATTATGATGGTGACTGTTGTTTCTTATAATTATGATGGTGACTTGTTTCTTATAATTATGCTGGTGACTGTTGTTTCTTATAATTATGCTGGTGACTGTTGTTTTTTATAATTATGATGGTGACTGTTGTTTCTTATAATTATGATGGTGACTTGTTTCTTATAATTATGCTGGTGACTTGTTTCTTATAATTATGATGGTGACTGTTGTTTCTTATAATTATGATGGTGACTGTTGTTTCTTATAATTATGATGGTGACTGTTGTTTCTTATAATTATGATGGTGACTGTTGTTTCTTATAATTATGATGGTGACTGTTGTTTCTTATAATTATGATGGTGACTTGTTTCTTATAATTATGCTGGTGACTTGTTTCTTATAATTATGATGGTGACTTGTTTCTTATAATTATGATGGTGACTGTTGTTTCTTATAATTATGATGGTGACTGTTGTTTCTTATAATTATGATGGTGACTGTTGTTTCTTATAATTATGATGGTGACTGTTGTTTCTTATAATTATGCTGGTGACTGTTGTTTCTTATAATTATGATGGTGACTGTTGTTTCTTATAATTATGATGGTGACTGTTGTTTCTTATAATTATGCTGGTGACTGTTGTTTCTTATAATTATGATGGTGACTGTTGTTTCTTATAATTATGATGGTGACTGTTGTTCACATCACTGTATTATGCTTCTGTTTGTGTCATCTATTAATACTGGATTCTTTAAGGGGGGTCACCGTTTTTTTTTTTATCTTTCTCTCATTTTCTCTTTCTCTGGCTTGTATCCATTCGGCCCAATTCAGCTAACTGTTTTAAGACGTTTATCCCCATCCAGGTGTCGATTTCTTCCTGGCGAGCGATAGCGAGCCACCATTGTATGGAGAAATCCGTCTTCGCCGGAGACCGTACAAATTTAGCTTGCTGTCAAAACAAAAATATATATATTCTGGCTCGCTACCGCTCGCCAGGAAAATATTGACAGCTGGATGGGGGTAAACGTCTTAAAACAGGAGGCTGAATGGAGCCGAATGGGAACAAGCCAAAGAGAGAGGGAGAGAAAGAGAAAAAGGCGAAGTGGGCTCCCTTAAAAAAAAATTTGTATCATATTGGTAAGGTATATGAATGTACTCCCATATCCATTATATTTACCTGTATCACAGGTTCATTAAGTCTGAAAATATTCTGGTTTCCTAAGAGTCCAATTAAAGTACTTACACCAAAATAGGGGAAAGCGAAAATTGGAATAGATTTTTTTATATTTAACCCTCTCAGGCTCCAATGACGCATTTAATTTATATTTTCTGGCTATTATTTGACAATTCTATTCAGATTTGGAAGGGTATATGAAAGTCAAAAGGTTAATAGAGATAGTCTTTACCCTTTTAAATCTCACAGATCGTTCCTAAGCTGGTTAAAAGCGTCGAATTATAGCCAGAATAAACTGTCATTTTGCATCAAAAACCTGAAGGGGTTAACCTTTACTCACGTCACAGCTTAAAAACTATTGCGTTGTGTAGAGGTGCGGTTATTGATGTTGATACATATACAAAACTATTGCGTTGTGTAGAGGTGCGGTTATTGATGTTGATACATAATTATACAAAACTATTGCGTTGTGTAGAGGTGCGGTTATTGATGTTGATACATAATTATACAAAACTATTGCGTTGTGTAGAGGTGCGGTTATTGATGTTGATACATATACAAACTATTGCGTTGTGTAGAGGTGCGGTTATTGATGTTGATACATATACAAACTATTGCGTTGTGTAGAGGTGCGGTTATTGATGTTGATACATATACAAAATATTTCAAGCTGTTTGGGGTTAACTTCAAGCTTATTACCTCATATTTGTATTTCAGACCTTCCTTTAAGGGGACAGTGGCTGGTTGTTTGGTCTATTAATTAATTTATTCATATATTTTTTTAGTTTCCTCCCTAGACCTCCATCAAGCTTAGAAAAACACCCCTAGACTCCCCTTCAAGATAGATTTGTACATTTTTCGGTAGAAAAATTCCCGGCCAAAAGCCGATTCCTCCTAAAATTACAGGCTCACTATCGCTCGCCAGGAAAAAATCTACCCCTAAATGGCATGAAGGGTCCTAATATTGACAAAGAAATGGGGTGAAAGGTCATAAAATCCCCAAACTAATGGAACCAACGTCTTAAAATCTCAAAACTAGTGGGGCTAAACATTAGGGAGAAGGGGGGTCCAGAAAAACGGCCTGTCTCCCCTTTAATTTTTGCCAAGGCCTCAAAATGTATCAGAATAAATGACCGTGACTGAAATTTATGAACCTTTCTTTGTAACACATTCTCCACTTACTATATAACCATAATAATCATTGTAACACATTCGAATAATAATCATTGTAACACATTCGCCACTTACTATATAACAATAATAATCATTGTAACACATTCGCCACTTACTATATAACAATAATAATCATTGTAACACATTCGCCACTTACTATATAACAATAATAATCATTTACTATATAACTATAATAATCATTCGCCACTTACTATATAACAATAATAATCATTTAAGGGAGCCCACCTCGCTTTTTTTTCTATCTCTCCCTCTCTCTTTGGCTTGTATCCATTCGGCCCCATTCAGCCTACTGTTGTAAGACGTTTACCCCCATCCAGGTGTCAATATTTTCCTGGCGAGCGGTAGCAAGCCAGCATATATATATTTTTGTTTTGACAGCAAGCTAAATTTGTAAATTTTTCGATAGAACAATGTCTCCGGCGAAGCCAGATTTCTCCATACAATGCTGGCTCGCTATCGCCCGCCAGGAAGAAATTGACACAGGATAAACGTCTTAAAACAGTTGGCTGAATGGGTCCGAATGGATATAAGCCAGGGAAAGAGAGAAATGGAGAGAAAGATAACAAATTACGGTGACTCCCCTTAAAGTAATGGAAAATGTGTACCTTGTAATTAAGAATAATATGAATTATTGATCTTAGAAAGTAACAAACCTGTGTAGAGGAAACTCTAATGAAGCTGAAGTTATCACCTCGTAGATTTTTTTTGTTCCTATTCATAGTGTCGATTCACCTGAAGGAAATACGTCAGATTAGGTATAATATCTAACTTGGCCAATATTCTATGTTCGCTATATACAATCAGGTAAGGTACAATAGCTTACGATATATACAAATTTAGATTACCTGCGAGGTCAAATACAGTTTGCAACTCAAAATTCACCCGATCCTATCGTAATATTCCTCCAGTTATTCCTGTTTGCTGACGAAGGGTAGACCTCTTGTTCCCTTAATAAACTGAAATGCAGTTTATACCATACCGAATCCCTATACACCGCAACAAGCTGAAAATGGGGTAGTGTAAACATGAAACAATTATGACTAAAATGTGTTGTCATAAGATATGTCACCATAGACAAAGATGATAAACTGAACTCAGTTTATCTTCCTTGAGCTGAACAAAATCACCCACAAAGTTATTCAACGGTTGATATTCCTACTTGCGTTAACTATAATTAATCTCATCAATAACGCAAAGTTAAGTAAGGTCGGAGGCATATGTTAAACTGCAATTGTCCAAGGCACTTATCTCTTTAACACGTCTGCCCTTTGGAATATTTGGTGTATGACTCGGGTGAGTTATCCAGCTTGGTACACAGGGGCTACTGCATATCCAATATATCACAGTGTACTTCGCCGGATGGGACATCACAAATGTCCACTTACTCCAAGTTCCTATTTATGGTAGGTGGACAGCGGTATAGGGTGTAAGAAGACTGCCAATCTGTCTCACACTGCTCAGAAATCGAACCAAGAACCTTTTGTTTGTGAGTCGAACACGCTAACATTGCACCATGATAGTAGACTAACATTAGATAGGTTATTGCTATTCGCTCAAGTATTATATATCCTCTTCACTATATTTACTGCCCCTGTATGCCACATGGCTATATTAAAGTATTACCTCAAGTATTATATATCCTCTTCACTATATTTACTGCCCCTGCATGCCACATGGCTATATTAAAGTATTACCTCAAGTATTATATATCCTCTTCACTATATTTACTGCCCCTGCATGCCACATGGCTATATTAAAGTATTACCTCAAGTATTATATATCCTCTTCACTATATTTACTGCCCCTGCATGCCACATGGCTATATTAAAGTGGCATGCCATCATTTAGTGAAAGAAGCTGTAATTGATGACGTTATAATGGCTTGCACTTTGTAGTGTCTTACCCTTGACATCAATATCCCATAAGTTGAAGAAGCCTCACTAGTCAGTGACGTAGATAATGTATTGATCCTTTTGTATCACTGTTACAGTAAAATATCTTCATTCTCTGTTTATTGGTTGTCTTGTGCCGTGTACTTTACAAACTACATTAAATATTGGTTTGAGGTGCTTGATTCCATGGAGGGCCCTGTTGAACAATAAGATAACATTAGACTGATGGAGACTTGTATCAGTGCTGCTCTCCTGTAGAGCATCACTGAGAAAGGTGAAGACATACGATCTGTAATAGACATTCCGAATGTTTGCAGAACCCTAAACAAACTCTACTCCAAGGATATCAATCAAGACACTCAGATCAGATGCCATGTAACCCACGTGCAACATATATATCTGAGTGTATAATCTATAACATAATACAATGACGCACACACACATAATATATATATATATATATATATATATATATATATATATATATATATATATGTATATATAAATTATATATATATAAATTATTTATATATATATATATATATATATATTATAATTATATACAGTGTATATATATATACTGTATATTATGTGTGTGTGCGTCATTGTATTATGTTATATATGTATGTATATAATTATATATATATATATATTTTAATTATATAGTGTATTTATATATATATATATATATATATATATATATGTATATATATACATACATATATATATATATATATATACATACTATATATATATATATATATATATACATACATATATATATATACATACATATATATATATATATATACATACATATATATATATATAAATATATACATAATTATATATTATATATATATATATATATATATATATATATACTGTATAATATATATACTCGTACATCAATAATCATATTAGTGTGTTCATCAACCATATACCATTAATTAGTGTTGACATTACTCATTGATATGAAGAATATTTGTGGGAGTTATAAGTAATATGTTATATTTCAGGTTCTTCACCAAGAAACGTGATGCTAGTGGTGAGCGTGGCCGTAGTAAAGGTCGTACCCCGGAGCCTGGCAGTAATAACCTGGAGGTACCCAGACCAGCACGCAAGAACCGATCACCCTCCGTCAGGTTGGGTCAAGGTGGTGATGCTAAACTTATTCCTCCTGACATACCGGAAAGACAGGTAAGCCTCTTTCACACACGGGACTTTGTCAACACGTCCTTTCGCCGTCCATGACCGATGTGTCAGAATTCGGGTTTGAAACCCAATGTAGGGGACCTGGCTAAAGAAAATTATCTAAGGGTAACCAGAATATGATGAAAAATATGTCATCAAGCTGAAGGGATTGCAGAACTTTGCACCAAACTTTGCGAAACACTCGGTTATAATAGAGTCTGGAAGGGTTATGACGTCAGTGTGACAGGCTCTGTACTCATACACTCTTTATGGAAGGCTGGCAGGTGGTAGGGAGAGTTGTTGTGCTTCCTGACATACAGGAAACGCAGGTACTTATACACTCTTTATGGGTGGCTGGCAGGTGATAGGGAGAGTTCTTCTTTTTTATTGATTTTGATTCAATATGAAGGTAATGTGTATTGTCTGTGTATATGTTAACATCCAAGATTTCAGCAAGATTGTTCAATATAATTCCAAGCTAAAAACAAATTTATATATTTGTTTTTCTTGCCCACTCTGTAGTCTATGATAACCCTGACAATATCCTGTCACACATATTCTAGTTTTATTCTGGCTGATATAATGTGGCTTTATTCGGCTTAGGAAGGATCTGTAGTCTATGATAACCCTGACAATATCCTGTCACACATATTCTAGTTTTATTCTGGCTGATATAATGTGGCTTTATTCGGCTTAGGAAGGATCTATTGAAGACGAAAGAGTAAAGAAACCTATTTTTAGCCCTAAAATGTATAGTTATTATATTAACTAATTTAATATAATTTTAAGTCAACTTTTTTCTAACGTTGCATCATATAGTATATCTTATGATATATAACGTTGCATCATATAGTATATCTTATGATATATAACGTTGCATCATATAGTATATCTTATGATATATAACGTTGTATCATATAGTATATCTTATGATATATAACGTTGCATCATATAGTATATCTTATGATATATAACGTTGTATCAGTAGTATATCTTATGATATATAACGTTGCATCATATAGTATATCTTATGATATATAACGTTGTATCATATAGTATATCTTATGATATATAACGTTGCATCATATAGTAGTATATCTTATGATATATAACGTTGTATCATATAGTATATCTTATGATATATAAACGTTGGCATCATATAGTATATCTTATGATATATAACGTTGTATCATATAGTATATCTTATTGATATATAACGTTGCATTATCATATAGTATATCTTATGATATATAACGTTGTATCATATAGTATATCTTATGATATATAACGTTGCATCATATAGTATATCTTATGATATATAACGTTGTATCATATAGTATATCTTATGATATATAACGTTGCATCATATAGTATATCTTATGATATATAACGTTGCATCATATAGTATATCTTATGATATATAACGTTGCATCATATAGTATATCTTATGATATATTTATATTACAATACTTGTTTAATATTGATCAAAAGGAGTAGAGGTGAGGTGAACAAATATATTCATTGGTAATGCCGTTGTTAGTGGAAAATACTATTAATTAAATTTAATTATTGATATATTTGACATCAATTAAGAACTGTAATTAACGCAACTGTCAACATTGTTAATTAACCTGACGTAATGTTACTATCTTACTGTAAGCTTTGTTAAGACTGTGTTATACCTGCAGAGAGTCATACAGTATGTATGTAAGTGTGGTATACCTGCAGAGAGTCATACAGTATGTATGTAAGTGTAAGTGTGTGGTATCATGATCCCGGCAGTCAATTGATCTAAAGTAACCATTTTATGACCAATCCTACATATAGCAACACCACCCCTTTCTTCTATTATACTGTACATTACATACGATACCGCTTATAGCTTCATATATATATATATATATATATTGAATAAGTTAGAGTATATTGAAGTATGTAAAGTTTGGGTAAGTTGTGTCAAATGTACAAATGGTCAAAACTAGGATGGTTAGAATAAACTGCATCCCGCAGTTGGTCGGTGTTGTCAACTAAACCTCTGATACATACAGGCGGGGTTGGATTACGGTAGATTAGATTAGGGTAGGTTAGATTAGGGTAGATTAGATTAAATTATATTATATTATGGTAGGTTATATTAGGGTAGGTTAGATTAGGGTATATTAGGGTAGATTATATTAGGGTATATTAGATTAGGGTATAATAGGGTTGATTATATTAGGGTATATTATATTAGGGTAGGATAGTTTAGCTAAGGGTTGGTTAGCTTAGGGTAGGTAATGAGAGGGGTGGTAACTACCGAGGGTTGTGTTTACGTGCACACTTCCGGCACCATTATATTATATTAGGGTAGGATAGTTTAGCTAAGGGTGGGTTAGCTTAGGGTAGGTAATGAGAGGGGTGGTAACTACCGAGGGTTGTGTTTACGTGCACACTTCCGGCACCATTAAGGGCAGATTTACATATTTTTATTTATTTTTTTCATGTGAGTGAGGGATACAAAAGGCAGAACTGCCTATATCAAGTGCCTCCCCCATGGTTGAATTAGTGACAGGGCCAAAATCAAGGGACGTTCGTGCCAAAATGCCTGGACACACGGAGTTTGAAGCAATTTAAGCCATAGGAAGAGGGAAAGACTTGGAATAAGTCTTTCCCTGACACCTGGATGGGGATAAACGTCTTAAAACAGTAGGCTGAATGAGGCCGAATGGATACAAGCCAAAGAAAGAGGGAGAGAAAGAGAAAAAAGCGAGGTGGGCTATCTTAAGGTGCACAATAAACCAAGTAACACATTTTCCAACGAAAAACTAATGCCCTTTATTTATTTCTCATCCTATTGATGCTGATTGTAAGGCATTCATACCGACAGAATGAGATGAACGTAAAGCGATTAGGACGAATCTAACGTTTCCTTATTACAACCGAAAGATTGTCCACTTGAATAAAGACTCATCTTCATCATTGTATGTTTATATCATTCTCACTATTATTACAACCGAAAGATTGTCCACTTGAATAAAGACTCATCTTCATCATTGTATGTTTATATCATTCTCACTATTATTACAACCGAAAGATTGTCCACTTGAATAAAGACTCATCTTCATCATTGTATGTTTATATCATTCTCACTATTATTACAACCGAAAGATTGTCCACTTGAATAAAGACTCATCTTCATCATTGTATGTTTATATCATTCTCTCTATTTTTCATTCAAATAATAAACGAAAACGTGAATGTAACTCCAGTGATATAAACAATGTCAAAAGTTTTGATTTAAATGCATCTATATTTATTTATTATTTTATAATATGACATGAGGTGATCTAATTCCCTGTTTTCCTGTAAAAGGCTTCAGGTGGTGTGACGGAGGAGATGCGGGAGGAAGACTTGTTTGACCCAGACTGCCTCAAGCTTATTAATGAATATTTCTACGGTGTGAGGATATTCCCCGGCCAAGACCCAGCTCATGTGTATATTGGCTGGGTCACCACACAGTACCACATCCATGACACAGCCTTTGACCAGACCAAAGTCCGCTCCGTTGTCGTTCAGGAGTACACGGAGGAAGGGAATATACAAAATGCGTGAGTAAATAGATTTAAAAATGCATGTTTGGGTGAATCAGTCGGATACCAGTGACTGCAAGAGGGAAAGTGGCAATATATTGTTACCTAACTCCATATTATACATTGGTGTCAATGGGATCCACCAGCACGACGGTGGTGCTGCCGGAAGGACTGTGGATGGAGGGAACATCGCCCTGGGACAGTTCACCCTGGGACCGAGAACCTCATCCCCAGCCCCTACCACAAACGGATTTCACCATACCTTAGCTCACCCAATGGGAGAAGAGAAAAATATAAAACAAATTCTATAAAGGAGTGTGACCTCTGACGCTCACATTCCTCCTCCTACTCTTATCCGGAGACATTTATATCTATAGAAACAAACCTTTGACCCACAACATGCACCTGTCACATATGCAAAACACAAATTGCAACACGACACTACTCAATAAAATGCAATGCCTGCAACCAATGAGTCCACCTACACAGCACTACACTCACCTCACATAAACAATATACTAACACCTGGACCTGCGGCTGCTTACCATACGTACCCCTTCATCTCCCAAGCTCACCAACTCCCAGCCTCCCTAACTACCAAACCTCAGCCACCCCCTCCTCCTCCTCCACAACACCCACAACCACTCTCCCAACATCCACAACTATCACCACAATACCCACAACCGATACCACAACACCCACTACCACCACCGCAACACTCACAATTACCACCACCATGGGCTGGTCTATCAGAATGAGAGTTGAGCGTTCTCTGCCATACCCATAGCTTACTCTGACTGTTCCTTTTACTTATATATTTTCTAGATCTCAAGTGACGGCGTCTTTTCCGTGGATTGACCTCCCTACTGCCAACCCTGGCAGATTGAGAGCCAAAGTGTCACATTTTTCCTTTGCATCTCAACTTTCCCTTTATAATTGCTGAGGGGCACAGGGCCTTGGGTGGGGCTTTTGTTTCCCGGGCGTTTCCGCACCCTCCTCAGCTACCCGCCTTTGAGTGGCTTCGGTCACCTGGGCATTATTAGTGGTAAGCAGGGAGGGTTCTGTAGGGGCGCTCGGTTATGGCCTTGGCCTTGCTTGGGAACTTGGGGCTGCTCGGCCAGACAGCCTGAGGAACAGCAACAACAACCACCACCAAAACATCTACAACCACCACCACCACAATATCCACAACTAACACCACAACATCCCCACCGCCAAGAAACACACACAACACAAGACGACTACCCAACAAAAGACATAAATGAAATCACAAACACGTAAAAAGAACTACAACACCTCCTCCACAAAAACAATGCTCACATTGCTCTGATACAAGAGACAAACCTAAGACTCACTTAAAAAGCACCACAAATACAAAATTACACCACAATAAGACAGGACAGACAGAATGCACATGGAGGTGGGCAAATTATACTCGTACACAAACACATTCACTTCACTAACACAACACAACACATACCTCACCCAACAAACCACCAACAACAGCCCACACATCACAATCCTAAACTCTCCACCTCCTAAGATTAAGCTATTAGAAAACACGCTTCCCAGAGAACTCCGAGTCACATTTGCACGCCTCATATTCGGCCAACACCCGTCATAACTAGATAACAACCCCGAAAAGGGTTGAAATAGGGGAGCTATCCCCCCGGCAAAGGCGGCTTTCTAGGGCCTTTCCTAGCTGATGCTGAGAGGATTGGGTTCTAGTCATGTGGTGATGGGCTGGTCTATTAGAGTGAGAACTGAGCAATCTCTGCCATACCCATAGCTTACTCTGACTGTTCCTTTTACTTATATATTTTCTAGATCTCAAGTGACGGCGTCTCTAACGTGGATTGACCCCCCAATCTACCAAGATTGGAAGCCAAAGCGTCACATTTTTCCCTTGCCCCTCAACTTTCTCTTCATAATTGCTGAGGGACACAGGGCCCTGGGTGGGGCTTTGGTTTCCCGGGCATTTCCGCACCCTCCTCAGCTCCCCGCCATGGAATGGCTTCGGTCACCCAGGCTTTATTGTGGTCGGCCGGGAGGGTTCTGTGGGGGCGCTTGGTTATGGCCTTGGCCTTGCTCAGGGCCTTGGGGCTGTTCGGCCAGGCAGCTTGGGGAACAACAACAACAACAACAACAACTAAATAACAAACACAGAATAGATACAACTCAATACCTTTCTTGTCCCCGTTGTCAACATCCCACTAACATCACAGAACACTTAATACTCCACTGCCCAACACTTGCTGGATACAAACATAACTTCAACATCACTTCACTTAGAGACCTCTGGAGCCACCCGAGAGAGGTGGCAGACTACCTGGATGCCACATAATTCCCATAAATGCATCTTGGGGCTACCACAACAACAGCAATTATTAACCCTTTCACTGCGGCCGACATACTGGTATGTCCAATGTAAAAAAGGCCCCACACTGTGGGCGATGTACCCATACGTTTTGGTATTACCGGCTGAGTTGGTAGCACAAAACCGCTCTGCTTGTTGCCAGACGCTTCCATAAGCTTCTAAACTTCCCCTCCATATTAGTCTACTACAACAATTGGTTGTGAGAAGATCAGTGTCCAAGCATGAGGTGTTAAGGTATTTGTGGCAGCTACGTAGTAGGTACAAATATGAGGCTCACTTCATATTATAGGCCATAACTCATACTATCTTCTAAACACAAAACCTAATGATGTAATAGTTTCATCAAGTTATTGCAAGTGCAAAAAGACAAACGAGGGAGAAAGAGATGGACAGTATGCTCGTTGCAGGGCTGGCCTTTAGCTGTAAACAGGAAGTATTCTTGGATATTTTTCAAGGTCAGCAGAGGGGCAGAATGAATGGGCAAGTCTTTTAACCCGTACAGCCCCAGCTACGCGCCTGGCGTGTCGGCAA
This sequence comes from Paralithodes platypus, assembly GCA_032716605.1. NCBI lineage: Eukaryota > Metazoa > Arthropoda > Malacostraca > Decapoda > Lithodidae > Paralithodes > Paralithodes platypus. The sequence continues at coordinate 83,421,014 of CM064513.1, read as the reverse complement.
TGTATGTAACGCACAGCCCCAGAGACGCACCTGGCGCGTCACCCTAATTGCGCCGACTGTAACCTCAGGTGTAGTCACTCAAGAGGGCTCAGATTTGTATGGGAACTGTGTACGTATCCCACGCAACCGTGCCGATGGTTGAAAACTCTCAAAGTCTACGTGCGTGCGCGTGAGCGCGCAATAACCTGTTCTTTTTTGGGTAAATGCCTTCAATTTTATACTCTTGTAAAATACGTTTTCGGGGGCTCTGTAGGACCATTCTTTAAGCTTTTTGAGCGTTTTTTCGTGGTTTTTCCTTCATTCCTAACCAATTCGCTATTGTTTCTGGAATAAAAAAAAAAATTAAAAACCGGCCGGGTTCTGGTGAACAAACATTACAAAACTAGCCGGGGCTGGACGGGTTAAAGGGAGAATTGGACATGCTCTTTCCATTGGGACTAGTTTGAATTTTCTCAGGCTGTGGATACCGCAGTAAGACAGTGTTTAATGAGCGAAAATAACAGAAAAGTCACGGCTTGAAAGGTAAAAGTCAGCTGTAAGATAACCGCTCTTTGAGGGTTAAGTGATAAATAAGTGAGTGTATAGAGTGTATTAAGTGGGTTAGTGGGATAAATAAAGGAGACATGAAAAATGTACTGAAGCTCAGTGATAGCGAAAGAACTCGAACAATTGGTTTCAAATTAGATAAATTTCGTTTCAGAAAAGATATAGGCAAATATTGGTTTGGTAACAGAGTTGTAGATGGGTAAAATAGGATACCAAGTGATATAGTGGGATCAAGAACGATAGGGAGCTTTAAGATAAAATTAGATAGGCATATGGACGAGATGGGCTGGGTGTGAGGGGGATCTGCCGGGTGTGGGCCAATCGGCGCTCAGCAGACCCCCGTAATCTTGTGTTAATCTCTGACCGTTTTGGTGGGGTCAGTACTCAAGGTATTAGTGAGTTGGGCCTATAATTGGGCCTTGTAATTGGGGTTGGGTGTGACAGGGATCTGCCTTGTGTGGGCCGATCAGCTTTTTGCAGACTCAAATTTTCTTATGTTCTTATTTTGTTATTAAATGGAGATTTATCCTATTTGTAAATATAATGTAAAACTTGCAAACCAAACAAGCCAAAACAGGGACAACACAATATAAAGACAAAATAACTCATCAAAATTATCACTTTAGCAAAATAACATTTTTAAATCAAAGAACACAAAACTACCACAAAGGGTGTACATCACTACATGAGCAAGTGAATCTGTTTCCCAAGCAAAGTAATTACAAATATAACCGCACTATCGTCATGTTCAAGGAATTCATATCATGAATTCATAAATTCACAATATATAATTTACATATCCATTTGTCTGTAATATTATTAATAAGTATGTTTATCTACTGCATGTAACTTTATTATAGGTAGGCTATCACTATTCATACCAAATAAAATACTTTATCTAACATTTTTAAGTTTACAATGTGTATGTTTTATGGAATATCTTCTTAATAGGCTTCTTTTGTTTAACAGAGTGGAGCGCCACAGCTGTTACATGTTCCGGGCTGATGAGCTTCACCAAGATGTGTCTTCTGATCAAGGTGCTAAAGGTGCCTCACAGGGCATGTTTATAGGCTGCTTCATTGACACCTCCACCGGCTTCATTACTCTGCAGTGTGACGGTAAAGATACAAAACATAAATACCGCATGGAGCCCGGCACCAAGCTGTTCCCTGGTGTATTCTTGGAGCCCACTAGCAAAGAAGTGCTGCAGATAGAGCTGGGTCGCACTCCTACAACTCTTCCCCTTAGCGCTGCCGTCCTGCAAAACAGTGATAAACATGTGGTGCCCCAGATGCCACCAAGGTTAAAAGTCCAAATACTCCGGGTAAGGAAAGAGAGTTCTTTAAAGGTGTTGATAGTAAAGTTAGGGTATTTAATGCTCTTTATGAATATATGTATAACTTCTATACTATATTTAATACAGGCATAAGCAACATTATATTCTATCGTATGATAGTGGTAAGGATTCTAATTACGGATTTTATTATCAATTATGTCTAGTATTGTGATTAATATTTACTATGAACAATAATCAAGGGCCTCATTTTGTCTAAAAATGTGTGTGTCTGTATGCATGTGTATGTGGAGGGCGGGGGGGACACACTCACAATTAGCATCACACGTAATCAATGACACAAAGCATCAAACAAAAAATTCAATGTATTTTTAAGCACCCCCTTGGGGGTATTGATACCACAGTTTAAGAACCCATGGGTTAGAGAGACAAAATACAGTAAACCTCCAGCGTTCTGTCCTATCCACCAGTCCTGTTTCTAATTTTCTTTAATGATCTCAATGGCATCTCTAGTACTATCCACTTACAGTATATGCTTATGACTCTACCTTATAACAACAACTCTACCTTACACTACTCAACTAGTTTTGCATAACCTCCCTCCTTACACTCACTCCATAGCTCACGTTATATGGCCATAACATACCTATCACGTTATAAAGCGATACCATACCTATCACGTTATAAGGCCATAACATACCTATCACGTTATAAGGCCATAACATACCTATCACGTTATAAGGCGATACCATACCTATCACGTTATAAGGCCATAACATACCTATCACGTTATAAGGCCATAACATACCTATCACGTTATAAGGCCATAACATACCTATCACGTTATATGGCCATAACATACCTATCACGTTATAAGGCCATAACATACCTATCACGTTATAAGGCCATAACATACCTATCACGTTATAAGGCCATAACATACCTATCACGTTATAAGGCCATAACATACCTATCACGTTATAAGGCCATAACATACCTATCACGTTATAAGGCGATACCATACCTATCACGTTATAAGGCCATAACATACCTATCACGTTATAAGGCCATAACATACCTATCACGTTATAAGGCCATAATATACCTATCACGTTATAAGGCCATAACATACCTATCACGTTATAAGGCCATAACATACCTATCACGTTATAAGGCCATAACATACCTATCACGTTATAAGGCCATAACATTCCTATCACGTTATAAGGCCATAACATACCTATCACGTTATAAGGCCATAACATACCTATCACGTTATAAGGCCATAACATACCTATCACGTTATAAGGCCATAACATGCCTATCACGTTATAAGGCCATAACATGCCTATCACGTTATAAGGCCATAACATACCTATCACGTTATAAGGCCATAACATACCTATCACGTTATAAGGCCATAACATACCGATCACGTTATAAGGCCATAACATGCCTATCACGTTATAAGGCCATAACATGCCTATCACGTTATAAGGCCATAACATACCTATCACGTTATAAGGCCATAACATACCTATCACGTTATAAGGCCATAACATACCTATCACGTTATAAGGCCATAACATACCTATCACGTTATAAGGCCATAACATACCTATCACGTTATAAGGCCATAACATACCTATCACGTTATAAGGCCATAACATACCTATCACGTTATAAGGCCATAACATACCTATCACGTTATAAGGCCATAACATACCTATCACGTTATAAGGCCATAACATACCTATCACGTTATAAGGCCATAACATTCCTATCACGTTATAAGGCCATAACATACCTATCACGTTATAAGGCCATAACATACCTATCACGTTATAAGGCCATAACATACCTATCACGTTATAAGGCCATAGCATACCTATCTTCTGATCTATCAATTGTCTCTGATTGGGACAGAGAAAATCTTGTTAGTTTCAATGCTTCCAAAATCCAAGTTCTCCTTCTGTCTACCCGTTACAATCTCCCACACGACTATCCCTTATTCTTCAACAACTCACAAACCACCTCACTTCTTATCTTCTTTTAATATATTTGGTGTCTATTTGTCTTCTAACATTTCTTGGAAAGACCATATCATTCGATCATTGTTCACATGTGTGGGGAGATTTCCCCCATACCACACTTCCTGAAGGGTGGAGTCCAAAGCTATCCATCTCAGCACCTCTTACTAATTCCCTAAAGTCTCTTTCTCCACACTGCAATGTTGCATCTCTCTCACTCTTCTACTGCTATTATAATAATCAGTGTTCTTCAGAGGTCTTTCAGTGCCTACAACAAGTTCGTCTCGCCTTTCAACAAATTCCCACCCCTATTCTGTCCAGCTATCTAACCCAAGAGTAAACATATTCTCCCAGTCTCTCTTCTACTGTACTACTCAACTAGCAAGATCTGGAACTCATTTCCTCAATCTATCTTTCCTTTAGCCTATGACTTGAATTGCTTCAAATTTCTTGTAGCCAGACACTTAGACCCCAACGTACTTTGAATTTGTCTTTCTGTCATTCTTTGACTCATGTTACAGGCAGTTCTGCCTTTTATCTTTTTCACAAATATATAGAAAAAAAAAAAAAAGAACACAAAAACATGTAGCCTACAGCAAAGTAATGTGTATGAACTTATAATTATTTCAACTAGGAAGTAGATTTGAGGATAAAATTCTCCTCCTGGGTGTAGGATTACATCAGCCACCACTTTGCATTTGTTAGGCTGTTGGTTATGACAGGTGACACACAGGAATGGGAAAAGACTACTGTACACATATGTGACACATTCAAGTCAAGGTTCCTTTCATATTTGCGGTGTGCAAATTCTTCTTTTTATTTCATAATTGTACAAACAATGTTCAGCATAAAAAGTAAGGGGGACAAAAAACAATATGTCCCCCAGTCTCTAAAACGTACATGGGACAGGTCCCACTGTCCCCCACCCAAATGAGGCCCTTGCTATTGATTCAATTTTATTCATGCCAAATTAGAGAAGATATTATATTATTAACCAGTAAAACTGTTGTTCCTAACTAGCCATACCAGTGGTCTAGAGTGCCTAATACTTCCCTGAGGATCCACGCCCTGAAGCTGTCCGACATCCGTGGCTGGTCCATGCTGGCTGAGGATGCTGTACCCATGTTGGCTCTTCACGTACCCGAGGAGGACCGCTGCATCGATATCCTTGAACTTATTGAAAACGATAAATTATTAAGTTTCCACGCACATACATTGTCCCTGTATTGCGCTGTGTGCTTCCAGAGCAACTACCGTGCTGCACACATCCTTTGCTCTCATGTAGATCAAAAACAGCTACTTTATGCAATGCAGTCCGAGTATATGTCTGGACCACTTCGAATGGGCTTCTACAACTTGCTTATCGCCCTACATCTGGAAAGCTTCGCCAGTACAATGTAAGTATATTTTTATGTGGGCATGCAATCTTTACTTGAATACTCTAAATAAAATATAGGTAGCTAATGAACGTGCATCTGACGTGGATGCATGTCCTGGTTGCTGATAACACTGCCATAAGTACTCAGTAAAGCACACATGGTCAGCATATTTGTTGCATTTGTTTTGACACCGAATTTTGGTGTAAGTAGACTCTAGATACTGTATATAACATAGGGCATGGAGAAGATGGGAATGATTAAATCTTAACCAGATTTACGCAAACAACAAATGAAGGTAGAATTATGTTTAGTAGTTTTCTATATACATTTATGGAGAACACACAGAGATGCTAGGTATGCACCGATTACACAATACTATTCAGATATGTATATTCATCCAAATGAGAGTTATTCCACCAATAATTTTGGAGAACATTCCTGGCAGATACAATAAAAAGTCAAGGATCATCTAAAAAAAAAAGTGCCTGTGAAGTCAACGAGTAGCATTTTTTTTATCATCATTCATTATGTCCAGTTAAGGCACTAAAATAATATTTATTAGTTGCTAACCCTATTAATCACTCGATAAGCGTACTTGGTTGAGGAAAAACCAAGTCGCAGCCTACATTGTTAATGTTATCAGAGAGCATAACCCTGGTGTCTTATGTTATCAGAGAGCATAACCCTGGTGTCTTATGTTATCAGAGAGCATAACCCTGGTGTCTTATGTTATCAGAGAGCATAACCCTGGTGTCTTATGTTATCAGAGAGCATAACCCTGGTGTCTTATGTTATCAGAGAGCATAACCCTGTTGTCTTATGTTATCAGAGAGCATAACCCTGGTGTCTTATGTTATCAGAGAGCATAACCCTGGTGTCTTATGTTATCAGAGAGCATAACCATGGTGTCTTATGTTGTTGTTGTTCCCCAGGCTGTCTGGCCGAACCGCCCCAAGGTCTCGAGCAAGGCCAAGGCCATAAACGAGCGCCCCCACAAAATCCTCCCTGCTTACCACTAACAAAGCCCGGGTGACCGAAGCCACTCCAAGGCAGGGAGCTGAGGAAGGTGCGGAAACGCCTGGGAAACCAAAGCCCCACCCAAGGCCCTGTGCCCCTCAGCAATTATGAAGGGAAAGTTGAGGGGCAAGGGAAAAATGTGACGCTTTGGCTCCCAATCTGCCAACTTCTAGGTTGGCAGTAGGGAGGTCAATCCACGGAAAAGACGCCGCCACTTGAGATCTAGAAGATATATAAGTAAAAGGAACAGTCAGAGTAAGCTATGGGTATGGCAGAGATCGCTCAGTTCTCACTCGGATAGACCAGCCCATCACCACATGACTAGAACCCAATCCTCTCAGCATCAGCTAGGAAAGGCCCTAGAAAGCCGCCTTTGGCGGGGGGATAGCTCCCCTATTTCAACTCCTTTCGGGGTTGGGCACCCGCCCTGGTGTCTTATGTTATCAGAGAGCATAACCCTGGTGTCTAGACATGTATCAGGAGAGGAAGGTATGTGATGACGACCATAGATTTGTTTGCACAATATCAACGAGAAAGTAATTGTGCAAAAAGTGCAGCGATGCCGCCTAATTGCGGACATCGTGTGTGCGACATAAGACACCAGGGTTATGCTCTCTGATAACATAAGACACCAGGGTTATGCTCTCTGATAACATAAGACACCAGGGTTATGCTCTCTGATAACATAAGACACCAGGGTTATGCTCTCTGATAACATAAGACACCAGGGTTATGCTCTCTGATAACATAAGACACCAGGGTTATGCTCTCTGATAACATAAGACACCAAGGTTATGCTCTCTGATAACATAAGACACCAGGGTTATGCTCTCTGATAACATAAGATACCAGGGTTATGCTCTCTGATAACATAAGACACCAGGGTTATGCTCTCTGGTGTCTTATGTTATCAGAGAGCATAACCCTGGTGTCTTATGTTATCAGAGAGCATAACCCTGGTGTCATATGTTATCAGAGAGCATAACCCTGGTGTCTTGTTATCAGAGAGCATAACCCTGGTGTCTTATGTTATCAGAGAGCATAACCCTGGTGTCTTATGTTATCAGAGAGCATAACCCTGGTGTCTTATGTTATCAGAGAGCATAACCCTGGTGTCTTATGTTATCAGAGAGCATAACCCTGGTGTCTTATGTTATCAGAGAGCATAACCCTGGTGTCTTATGTTATCAGAGAGCATAACCCTGGTGTCTTATGTCGCACACACGATGTCGGCAATTAGGCGGCATTAGTTTGCTCACATTCAACCTGTCCCAAAGAAGGGTGACCGCTCTCAACCCTCCAAATATCGTCCAATTGCTCTTATCTCTTGTCTTTCTAAAGTTTTTGAAACTATTCTTGCTTCCAAATTTCTTAAGCATTTCTCTTCTCATAATCTGCTCTCAGATCGCCAGTATGGCTTCCTTAAGGGTCGCTCTACTGGTGATCTTCTTTCATATCTTACTAACTCTTGGTCATCCTCCTTTCGGGACTTCGGCGAGACTTTTTCTATTGCACTAGACATATCGAAAGCCTTCGATAGAGTCTGGCATAAATCTTTAATTTCAACTACCCTCCTTCGGTTTCTATCCCTCCATCTGTGCCTTTGTCTCTAATTTCCTTTCCGGCCGTTCCATAGCCGCGGTTGTGGACGGCCATTGTTCACTTCCTCACCCTATAAACTCCGGTGTTCCTCAGGGCTCTGTCCTATCTCCTATTCTCTTTCTAATTTTTATAAATGATCTCCTTAACTGTACCTTAATTCCCATCCATTCATACGCAGACGACTCAACCTTACACTACTCCCTTAGTTTTTCAGAACGCCCCAGCCAGCAATCCCTCAACGACAAACGTAATGAAGCCATAGAACTCTTAAATTCTGATCTAAATACTATTTCCAATTGGGGCAGAGAAAACCTTGTTAACTTTAATGCTTCCAAAACCCAATTTCTCCATCTATCTACCCGTCAGGATCTCCCAGCGGACTATCCCTTATTCTTCAACAATACAAAAATCAACCCTTCATCTTCTCTCAATATTCTTGGTGTCTTTTTCTTCTGCTCTCATTTGGAAGGACCATATTACCAGTCTTGCTAAGGCAGCCTCCCAGAAGCTGGGTGTGCTCAACCGCCTTGGGGGGTTCTTTTCCCCTGCACAGCTTCTTGCTCTGTACAGGGGCATAGTGTGCCCTTGTATTGAGTATTGTTCACATGTGTGGGGAGGTTCCTCTCACACCGCTCTCCTAGACAAAGTTGAAAGGAAGGCCTTTCGTATCATTAACTCCCGTCCACTCACCAACTCTCTGCAATCTCTCTCTCTCCGCCGCAATGTTGCATCTCTCTCGCTATTCTATCGCTACTATAATAATCAGTGTTCCTCAGAGCTATCCCAGTGCATACCACCTCCTTTACGTAGGGCACGTGGTACCCGTCTTGCAACTCAATCCCACCCCTACTCTGTGCAACTCTCCAACCCAAGAGTGAAAAGTTACTCTCAAACTTTCTTCTACTCAACAGCTGAGCTCTGGAACTCTCTCCCAGAATCAGTCTTTCCCTCTTCCTATGACTTAAATTGCTTCAAACTCCGTGTGTCCAGGCATTTTGGCTCGAACGTCCCTTGATTTTGGCCCTGTCACTCTTTCAACTATGGGGGGGGTACTCGCTATAGGCAGTTATGCCTTTTGCCTCCCTCAATCACATAGAAAAAAAAAAAAAATCGCTGCACTTTTTGCACAATTACTTTCTCGTTGATATTGTGCAAACAAATCTATGGACGTCATCACATACCTTCCTCTCCTGATACATGTCTAGTATTACCTTGATCGTCCTCATGTGCAGTGTGTCACATTAAGGCAATCCATTGTTCCTCCCACAGTATAAGGTTATCACGAGTTCCTGGTTATTGAATATATTTGTTTTATAAGGAAGTGTGGAGGAGGAGGGGGGGGGGGATGCTTAACCTGAATCCTAGCCCAGAATCCTTTTGTGATAACCTAGTCTTAAGTTATTAATTTTAAGTTAGTGTTAAGTGGTGTAGACAATCAGTCAATGTTGTGTCCATTTTTCTGCGACCTTATGTCCCTAATCATACAAAGTAAAGTACAATTCTAGAAGTAAGAGCTTGAAGTTTTGCACGTGAATTTACAAACTACTTTTTGCTAAATTATTGAACTTGGGAGTTCATTCTTCAGTATACTTATGTACAGGTTAAGTACATTGCTTACTGTGTAAGCTTTACTTTTGTTTTAGTAGTTTCTCTGCCGCAGTGCGTTCTTGGTGCATGAGCTGCTACTGTTCTCTATTTTTCTACCAATGAAGAGTATATATTAAAACAAAAATCTGGTGTTTCTTCTTGATTCCATGGGATATTTGACATACAAGTGTCCCACTTTCAGACTTGGAGTTTGGCAGTATGTCATTGATGGAGGGGTCACTGTTGAATTATAAGTATGATCGAAGGGATGAGAGAAAACCTAATTATAGGTTTGATTCCCGGAGGGAAGTAAAGAAAACCTAATATTTAGTAGGGCCCCGAAATCATTGACGATATGCCTATTAGTCTAATAGTCTCCCATCAAACACCGCGGTCGCTAGTTTGAATCTACCGCGTGGGAGGACAGGAGTACTAACCTCATAAGTGCAACGCATATTCTCTTATGGAATCGTCTTTATGATTGGGTATTCACTACGAAAAAACTTCGAAAAAAAAAGAAAAAAGAAAAATTAACTTAATAATTGCTATACTCAAGGTCTCCCATGCGTGGATTTCTTGCGTGTGGATTCCTGACGCTGGCCCTCTAGCGTCCATACTTCCTTCACTGATATATCAAGATACAACTCAGAAATCAAGCGAATGGGAAGGGGATGGCAGGGAGGGCACTAACATCGTCAATGATTATGGGGCCCTACTAAATATTAGGTTTTCTTTACTTCCCTCCGGGAATCAAACCTATAATTTAATAGTGGCCCCTCCATCATTGACGATATGCCTGATATATAAGACTGGAGGGGGACATTCGTGACAAAATCAAAACCACCAACCCAAATACCATAGGTAACAGAGAATCCGTATAACATTTTAAGTGTTTTATTGTGTTCATACAATATATATAAAATATAAAAGGAGGTAAGCAGTGCGTTACTTCAAAGAAGAGCTGCTTGTACATGACTGGACCTTCACTTGAGATCTATTGCATGTTTAGTGAGAACATTCTTGTACTCTAGAACCTTAAAATCCTTTGGATCATGTTCTGGCCTTAAAATTATTTGTACAATAAAATCTGTTTGTACATTCTGCTAATACTACATAGATACAACTATGATAGATTTCTTAAAATAAAATAAAATTTGATTAAACTGTAAAACCAGTTCTATTCATATCACAGCTCGTGATTTATCACAATATCCGGCGGAAGGGTTCTAGTGGGTCTTAGGGCCATCCAGTTCCTAAAAAAGGTGCCTCTTCAGATCCATCAAACTACAGACCAATAGCTATAACTTCCACTCTTGGTAAAGTCTTTGAAATTATATTAAATAATCACATAATTAAGCATCTTGAGAATAATAAATTAATCAGTGATAGGCAATATGGTTTTAGACGATGTCGATCAACTGCCGACATTCTTTGCCTTCTTACGCATCAAATCAACCAAGCTACAGACCAACATGGTGAAACACATACAATAGCACTGGATATATCAAGGCATTTGATAGAGTCTGGCATCAATCCTTATTGTCGAAGATGTCACACTACGGCCTTGCATCATTAGTTCCACTAATTTCTTCTTATCTTCATAACAGAAAAATACGTGTAATGGTAGATGGTCTTTATTCTCAATTTCACTCAATAAATGCTGGTGTTCCCCAGGGATCAGTTTGGCCCCAACTCTGTTCCTCATTCATATCAATGATCTCATATCTACCACTCATAATCCAATACATTCCTACGCAGATGACTCAACACACCACAGTTCCTTCACATTTACCAATTCTTTCACCCAACCTGATCTTATAAATTCAAAAATAAACACTGCAATTTCTCTGAACCAGGACCTTTCTAGAATTAATGAATGGGGACAAAAGAATCTAGTTTCCTTTAATGCACAGAAAACCAAGTACATTCAATTTTCTAACCGACAGAATCTCACTGACTCCCATATATTTTTTAATTATGTAAATATTCCCACTTCCCCTAGTATTGACATTCTCGGTGTAACATTAACTACTAACTTGAGCTGGACACATTATGTTAGAAGCATTGCTAAGAATGCCTCTAAAAAACTGGGACTCCTGTACAGAGTTCGAGAATTCTTCACTGACGAGCAGTTGGCCGTAATATAATTTATAAAAGTCATGTGCGTTCTCAGATGGATTACTGTTCACCTCTGTGGAGTGGAAGTGGAGTGGTTGCATTGAGGCAGTTGGACAATATTCAAAATAAAGCTATTAGATTAATCAATAACCCTGCAATCACACAGGACCTTCCTACATTATCCATACGAAGAAACGTTGCATCCCTTGCATTATTCTACAGATATTTTCACAGCAATTGTTCCGAGGAACTTGCTTCAATTGTTCCGCCTCCACATCTTTCCCCGTAGAACTAGGGCAGCTGAGAGTGCCCATGAATTTACACTTTCTCCTCCACAATGCAGAACTTCTGCTTATCAAAATTCATTTATCCCTAGAACTACTACTCTTTGGAATTCACTTCCCTCGAGTTGCTTTCCACAAACTTACAATCTACAAAAGTTTAAATCCAGTTGTTACAAAAATGTTATGAATGGAGGATGCCTTTAGGCACATGGACCTTTTTGTTTTATCTGTGTTTTTCCTTCCTCCGTTCATTGTCTCTTAAAAAAAAAAAAAAAAAAAAATTGCACCCCCCCCCCTTTTTTTTTGCCTGAAGAATAACTTAGAACAAATAGCACATGGACTGCTAGACCCGTTGCCGTAATGCTACACAGGTCCACTTTGGCTTGTCCAGAGGGACCGACAGGTATCTCGTAAGGAATGTGTAATTAGGCGCCCACAACTGAGTGTCGGCTATGTCGTTAATGGAGAAATTTTGCATAAATCGGAGGGAGACGGCCCACTTTCTAATATCGTGGGCTCTGCCTACCACGCCGGGATTACTTTCCTTAATTACATCTACGAGTAAAGAAACTAATTTCCTTCTCGTGACGCGAGTACCTGTCTGGTTGACCCATAGGAAGCCTGGTTGCAGAGGTTGTGCAATCCTCATAAACTTAACTAAAGCTTGTACCGGGCATAAAATGTGATGCGTATGTCCACGTTTAAGCGCCGGGACTGAGAATTCTGAGAAAACATGATCACAATGTATTTTTTATGTTTTTGGCAATAAATGTGGGAGGCGGCGCGATCTGCACATGTTCGTGCAGTCTCCCAAACCTGAGACAATTTGGCTCGTTGCTCATCGCCGCCAGCTCTGTAACTCTGTTACCTGTCGCCAAAGCCATAAGGAACACAGCCTTTTTTAATGCTGACTCAAAATCTGGCGCATGCTTAAACTTGCGCGACTGAAGTAATGATAACGCTTTGTCTAGCGACCAGGTAGACATGAGCTGACGTGGTGGTGGGCGTAGTTTGAAACATGCTCTCATGAACCCTTTCTCCTCCGCCTGTGGTATGGATAGACCAGTTAGGTCGAAAAGGGGTTTCTAATGGCAGATAAGTGATTCTTTAAAGTAACAACTGAGAAGCGCTTCTGTTCAAACAAATAATCTAAGTATTTAAAAATTAAAGCCACTGAGGCATCAGATTGCGCTGTTTCTACTATCCAGGTTGTGAAAGTTTTCCAATGTGATTGGTATTGTCTCCTGCTGGACAGAGTATATTGATTCAGAAATTTACTAGTGACACTTTGCCCATACCGAGTTAGCCATTTTGCATTGTAAATGTCCATAAGGCAAAAGTTAGCGAGGTCTGAAGGTTGCCAATTGTCTCCAAGTGGAAGGCAGAGACCGGGAGTGACACCGGGTTCCTGCACCACGTTTGCAATTGGTGATACCACACTTGAGCCGGCCACATTGGCGCGATCATCGAGACTGTGCCCCGGTAACCCCGTAGTTTGTGAACTACTTGACACATGAGTGAAGCGTCTGGAGGCGGAAAAAGATAGATTGAATTCCACCTGTTCCAGTCCTCCAGTAAAGCGTCTGGACCCCCTGCCGGAGTTCTTGCCCGGCGGGTCAGATAGAGAGGTAGTCTGTGATTTCCCTCGGACACAAAGAGATCCACTTGTGGACGGTATGGCTCTGCAATCATCTTGTCGAAGACAGTTTGCTTGAGAGCCCATTCTACTAGGGTGCTCTTTCTCCAAGACAAGGCGTCCGCCCAGATGTTCGCTATCCCCGGGAGGTAAGATGCGTGTAGATGAATGCTCAGCGATTCGGCCAGAGCAAAAATCTGTTCTGACAACCCCATCAACTCTCGAGACCTCGTCGACCCTTGCTTCTGAATGCAGTGAACTGCAGTCAAGTTGTCCATTCGAAATGCAATTGACTTCCCCTGTAGGGAAGAGCCGTGAGCTTGAAGGAAAAACAATAGGACTAGAAGCTCTTGTTTGTTGATGTGAAAAGTTACGTCTTGGGACCAAAGACCTTGAGCTTGGTGACCTAGGTTGGATTGATAACCCCAGCCTATCACCCCTGAAGCATCTGTGTCTACCCATACTGTATAGGTGGAGAAGAAACCCATGTCATTATCGAGTACAATGTTTCGGTCTTTGCCCAGACCGACAGTAAGTTGTGAATTAACCGAGGAATCGGTCATAGTTTTCCCGCCGGCAATAGTGGGAAAAATGTGTTGCCTTCCATGATTAATCGCTTTACTTTCAACCGGCCCAACTTTACAGTTAATTGGATCCAGTTGAGTGAACCGACCAGGGACTCCCACGTTTTCCTCGTCGTATTCAGACTGTGGAGAAAAAGAAACAGTTTCCTGCGAAATCTGTTGCGATTGTCCACACTCTGAGTAAGAGTCAGATTGGCAGTGTTCCAAACCAGTCCTATCCACTGAATTTCTCGTGGGAACAAGGAGCGACTTTGCCAAGTTGACCTTGAATCCTAGAGTTTGTACATGATTTAATACTTGCTTGACATGAAAATGACATAACTCCTCTGACTCCGCCACTACTAGCCAGTCGTCTAGATACCACCACACCTTGATACCTTGGGCTAGCAAGGGCATGAGGGCCTGCCAGACTAATTTTGTAAAGATTCTCGGTGCCAGGTTCAAACCGAAAGGCATTCTCTGAAAGACGTAAGTCTCTTGGCTGATCCTCAAGGCGAGGATTTTTGGAACCTTTTGTTTATGGGGACATGCCAATAGGCGTCTTTCAGGTCTAATGAGCACATCCAGCCTTGCGGCGGGAGTGAGAGCCTGATTTGATTCACTGTAAGCATCCTGAAGGGTGAATTGTGAATATGTGTGTTCAGACGCGAGGGATCGACTACTGGTCGCATCTGCACACTGTCCCTCTTTGGCACTAGAAAGAGTCTGGAGGTGAAAACAGGGCAAGTTGGATCTACTTGGACAATGATTTGCTTGTTGATTATTTCCTGGACAAGTGACTCCACCTCTAAAGAAACATTGTTGAATTATAGAGCTTGACGTAAACGAGGTCGCCGGAGCCACTTCCAAGATATGCCTTTGCTTATCACTGTCCTGGCCCATGCCTGCCGGGGCCAAGCCCTGCGACATGCTCGGAACAACCCAGTTTCTGTACTGGGTCTGTCCGGTAGGACAACTCTCGGGTCCAACTTGCCTGCGGTAGGCCCTGGGAGAGAGAGAGTGTAACTGACTCATTTTTTGGTGGTGGCGGCGGAGTGGGGTTAGACGGCTGGCTAGGTTTAGCATGCGTCTGTCCTTGATTAGGCTTTTCGTATGACTTACCTCTATAGCCTGACTGTTTCCCCTGCCTAGGTCTGTGCTGAGTACCTCCCTGCTGCTGAGGAGGCCTTGGGTCTCGAAAGGACTGTTTAGTTTGAGTAGGTTGGGGCTTCCCGCCGCTCTTAGGTTTCGAGTAAGGTTTCTTAAAGGTCTCTTTCTTTGCTTCCACAAATCTACAAATTGAAAACAATACTCCATGTTTCTGGTGGAAGAAGTGGCGCAGTTAATACCGGGGAAAGAGTTACTCGGCGGGCTATGTCCTCCGGCAACTTCTTTACCAAGTACACCCTCAGATCCTGTCTTGCTCTAACAGCCTCCATGATAGCTATTCTAATATCACCTAAGGATTGAATAGAATTTTGCAGAAGGAGCCTGCATGACAAGTCCGTGGCTTTCCATACATGTTGGTCTGATATGGCTGTTATAGTTCTTGTGAGTGACTGCACAACCTGGCGACTGATGAGGTATTGAGAGAACAGTCTATAAGCTTTATTGCGTAGCTTAAAGTCTCTGTCTAAGTGAGCCAGAGGGGGTGTGGAAAAAGGTTCATGCAGGTCGTAAAGTGATAGTTTGGGAGCTGCCAGGAATTCAAATAATGCAGGTGACACTCCGCCTGCTTTGTTAGCCGGTAAAGTGAACCATGAATGAACTTCTTGAGGTACCTGATGGGAGGATTTAGTGGTAATAGTAGATGCAAATACCTGTGCCTCTAGTTCCCAGTCCACCCACGGACCTACACCTACCTGCCCCACCTGCAAGACTGGTGTGTTTGTCTGATCTAGTACCGGGACTGTATCCAGTTCCGGCGTAAGTGCATGTAGAGCTTTTATATCATTGACGCCGTCATTTCTTGACCAGTCAGCAAATAGTTTTGCAGATGAGGCCGGAGGTATCGCCGGGGAGGCCGAATACACAAAGAAATCAGCACCATAAACAGATGGGATGGCCTTAATGGTAACTTCTAATAACCTTCCTTGGACATCCTTAGCTCTTAGTTTTCTACTCTTGTTAACCTCAATGGTCCACTCACTAGGTACCGGTAGCTCCCCCGATACGGTAGCTTGTGCCAGGTGCGGTTTCTGAGGTATTGACTGAACCCATGAGCAATCCGGTCCATAGAGGAGAGGCATAGGGCCTCTCCTCTGTGGAGGCTTATCAAGAGGGGGAGGAGTAACGTCTGCAATGACACGGACGTTAGTGGTAGTCAAGGAGGCCGGCACTGTCCTGCTACTAGCCGTGGTAGTCGCCGGAGTTACGTTAACCGAAGGCAAAGAGGAATGGGGATGTGAAACACCTGAGGGCTCTAACGGCCTTACCGTAGACTCAAGTGGGGGAACTACCGATGTGCTAGTGGAAGGAGCTTGAGAAGGAGGTAGCTGATACTGTTGCATTACTCTGTGGAGAATATCATGTAGTTCCTCAGTAGTAACACACTTAGCACGGGATCCTCGAGAGGACTGAGACCCACCTTCTGACTCTACTTCATTATTAATTGGTTGAGCTGAAGACAGTTCTATGTATTCCGGCTCTTCTGGCAGTTCTATCACTTCCGGCGTTGGCGGCCGGGGAGTAGTCATTGGGGCCGCCGGCGGCCACACCAGATCAGGGACTGACGAGGGTATGATATCTACCTGTTCAATTTCCCTGTTCTAAACATTAACCTGTGAGGGTTCTGATTGTCTCCAGATCCCCTGGCTTTGTGCCGCGGGTGGCTGGGAGTCCTGTATCACCTGAGAGTTATCAAAAAATTGATGTGAGCAAGACGGAGAACTCCTATACTGATCCGCTAATACTCTGTTAACCGGGGGACCTTTACGTGGCACATAACTTAACTTAGGAATGGCGAATGTAAACTCTTGTGGCTCACTCAAAGATTGTTCATCCCTGGGACTAGACTCCATCCCCTCCGCCCCTTCCTCTGAGCCGCCAGATTGGACGTTAGACGTTAAAGAGGTTGGAGTGGAGGGAGGTGGCCGCGACCCCGGCAAGGGCTGGGGAAGCGGTTGTGAAATAACCGTATGGGCACTTAATTGATTTGAAGTGGACGGAGTTGAAGAAGCGTTTTGTCGACCTTGAAGACTCGACGGAAGAATGTCGGGACTGTTTCCTAGGAGATCTAGAACACGATCTAGATTTGCGCTTCGGCGAAGGCGACCGTCTCCTCTTCGACCGGTCGGGGGTGGGGGGGGTGGGGGGGGGGCGCCTCGGCACTGTCACTTTCACTACTCGTTACTACCTGCTTGGAAAGTACTTTCGATTTAATTTTAGGTTTGGTTGACTTGGCCGGAGCTGACTTAACTAATGAAGATTTAATGACGAGGTGCTCCCAGAGCACCTCGTCATCACAATGGAGAGCTTTATAAGCAGTGTCTTTCGCATAAACGTTAAAAATTGACTTGATCTCCTTCAAGGCTGCTAAGCAAAACAAATCTCTCATCAAACACCGCCGCTCGTAACTCAGAACACACGGAACACCGTTTAGACACCCATAGTCCCCTTGAGCGATCAAGACACTTTGCACATTTTATACATAAATTGTGGACAAAAACTGGTAATAGAGAGCAGGTAGGCATAGCGCAAAGGTCAAAGCGAGGCATGATGGAGCTAGGGACCCCCCCCCCCTGCCGGAAGCGGCTACTCCTCTGCTGCCGGGACCGCTACTACTGAAGTGTTGAGACTCTGGAAATAGAACATTTACAGGAATCAATGCTCATAAGGATAACCTGAGAGTTGTTAACACATCCTACCTCAAGTCCGCCGGAAAATTAGTTATAGCCACTGCTACTCTAACCTTCCGTTGGACCTGGTAGAAAGACCCCGGGTCTTTCTTTCATCATACATTATGAACTGCTTAGCAAGCAGTTCATAAGCAGTGCTTACCTGTGACAAAGTGTCACTAGCCCAAACGACCTTAAGCGTTTTACTATCATTGACTATATGCACTAGATAGATAGTTAACTCGCTTCATGACTTGAGTCATGGTTAAGCTCACTTGACTGTTACGTAGGGCGATAGAAGTTACCACGTGAGGCTATCGGTCAGGGTGAGTTCACTCGGCGGGCCGAGTTGACTCCCTTAAGAATTTAGCATATTCCGCCGGAAGGTTCGTGGTTCAGCACACCACGCCGGGACATTTGGTTGGTTTCTTATCGTCTGAGACGAGAAAACGCCGGCTCTGCTGACAAAGCCACCGGAAAAACGAACCAAAATTTTCAGAGGTGAGGACTTATCTGGGAAAGTCCAACACCTCCAAAAAACCCACCAAATAAACGGGATGTCTCCCAAACCCCTTAAGCATGAAAGCACACATGCAAAATATAAATATATAGGGGAAAATATTAGGCTTTCACATATATAGAGCTTAATTTATAATTGATAAATAACCCCTAGCCTATATTGGAGACCCCTAATGAGGCTGACCATGAGGTGACGACGAAACATCAAGGTGGCTGCAACCAGACGCTCTGAAGACCCAGCAGCAGCAGCACGAGGAGGCAGAGGCCCACGATAGGGGCCCACGCGCAGATACGGACTCCAGAAGATTCCACACCATGTGTGGCAACCCTTGAACTAGAGCATCTGCTAAAATAAACTATGCAACTACCTCATAATGACGGCCTGAAGCATAAACTTGCGGAATGGTAGCCTCCTAAATAACTATCAGAAAGCTAAATGCGCAAAACAAAACACACAATAACAAACATGGCGCGATGATCCTGGGATACATAGGCGCCTGTTGCAATAGTACCCTAATTTACCAACCTCCTGCGGACGTACCAATGGGGTAATCTGTGCTAGCTAATCTAAAAACATGTTCAATACAACTCAGATGTATACGAATGTGCAAGGACTCACTAGAAGCGGATCGAACGAAGAATGAAGCAGGAGCACAGAGTAACCCACCCTCACATAACGGACGCGGGAGGAGGAAGGAAGTATGGACGCTAGAGGTCCAGCGTCAGGACTCCACACGCAAGAAATCCACGCATGGGAGAGCTTGAGTATAGCAATTATTAAGTTAATTTTTCTTTTTTCTTTTTTACGAAGTTTTTTTCGTAGTGAATACCCAATCATAAAGAAGATTCCATAAGAGAAAACGCGTTGCACTTATGAAGTTGTACTCCTGTCCTCCCGCGCGGTAGATTCAAACTAGCGACTGTGGTGTTTGATGGGAGACTATTATACTAATAGGCATATCGTCAATGATGAAGGGGCCACTATTAAATATTCATTTGTGACCCCGGAATCAATGACAAAATTAACCCTCCTGCCCCTTCTCATCCCTCTGTGTCTAGTCTTGAGATATCGTAAGGGAGAGATATTTCAGGGAATCTGGCAAACAGGTTCAATATGCAAGGGATGGTAAGCATAAACAGAAACTGTATATATGATTTATTTATTTAGTTATTTGTTTCATAGTGGCATCCGATTCAATTGACGTCCCATAGGTAATTAATGATGCCGCCTATGATGTCAATTATTTGGAGCTCTGGTGGACGGAGTGTCCCTATAGAGGGCTCGTCTGGCCCCAGGGCGCCAAATGATAACCCTTTCGCGCACAAGTACGAGATTTGCGTTTTTTCTAGGATACTTAAAAACCTTTACTTTAGTTACATCAACCTCTGAAGTTGTCTTTGAGCAAGCTGTGGGCAGAAAGCTAAATTTGGAGAGGTAATTATGAGATTAAGATGCTTAAATTTCTGAATACTAAATGGCAATCCCCGGTGCATGAAAGGGTTAATATTGGCAGTACGTTATTGTTTCCGGGGTCACTTATAAATATTAGGTTTTCTCTCATTCCTTCGGGGATCAAATTTATAATATATAGGCTACCCTATTTGCAAATTCTGAACAATAATGACTAAGGCACTGGTTGCTTAACCAGAATCTTAGCATAATTTGGTGTCCATAAATAGTAAGGAGGGCTCAACAATCCTGTGTGTGATTACTATCAATATTATTGTGGTACCCCCAGGGAGGTGACCCAAAATGAGTTCATCGTGCCGTTGAGTAACGAACTGAAGGAGATCTACAGTGAATATGGTGCTGGTAACTCCATGTCCACAACACGCACAGAGTCCGTCAGGCCCATCATGTCTATGTCAGATATCAGGTACGTTAATAATATATTATACTTGCTTTCTTCATCTCTCTCTTTCTCCAAAATTAAATTCATAAGGATAACTTTCCATGTCAGATACAAGGTGACGTTAAATCACACACATATGTAACCGACATTCAATAACTCTCTCTTTGCATATTTATATGGTCAATATACAGAACATGAACGCAAATAATACTAATTATCTTATATATTACTCTATATCGATATGCAATATGTCACACATTGTAATGCACAGGTTCTTGCTACAAATGACACTGCTCATCACCATTTCCTATAATGTTATAGGCCTATAACTATATGTTCTTCTATTTACTAATGTAACATTATACTTCTTGAAATGAATGTACATAGTCCTATTGCAATACTAGATATTTACTATAGACATTCAGTGATTCAATAATATCTTAAATACTATACTTTGTTATGATTATTTTAAAGCTAACTAACTGTATTAATCGCTGTTGCTATTTAACATAATCAAATATTATATACTAATTTGTTTCAAAGGTTATAAACAAACTATAGTAGTTTTCTCCCTTTTTAAACCCCAAGAACACTTTTGCCTGCTTTTGTGATATTTATTACATGAAACTAAGATATTTTAAGCACATTTTTGTTCACCTTTTACTTTGTTTTCCATATTTACTTGCTTTCTTATTTTTAATTCACCTTTTTTATTTTCTATTGATCGCACCATGACGTGTCAATTTATATGGTGTACCCTGGTTGTGGTCCCTGCTGCCTGCATGTCCCTCCCCCCAAACTGCTTCTACTGCTACCACCACCGCCTGCCTGTATGTCTGCCTGCTGCCGTCACTACGCCCTCATGCCCAACTCTTACCGTCAACCACCTTCACAATCGCTCTACAATGTTTACTTGCAATATTTGCTGTGATATTTCCGTTATTCCCGCTGAATTTAATGACCTCTGCCTCCTATTACTGCATCCAACCTCCACTTGGTTACCTGCTCACCTGTCTTCCTGTTACTGAACGCCACCAACAGCCATCAGAACACTAGTAACCCCGAGACTCTTTCCTTACACTCGACAACAACTCCCGGCACCTTCACTCGTGGTCACCTCAGCACCAACATTGAGACCATCAAGGGGCTCTCCTCGCCTTTCTTCCCGCTGGAAGTGGCTCGGGAGTTTGTCATGACGGCGCTGACCGAGGCTGTCAAGACCAACCAAGTTCATAACAGGGACCCCATTGGAGGATCCAACGAGAACCTCTTTGTGTAAGTAACCTTTATTTAAAAAATGAGTTCTATTTTAAAACAATCCTGCTGAAGCACAAATCAGTTTACTAACTTATTTATTGAGAAACTGGGAGAGAGGAAAACACAATAAAGAGTCTGAATTATTATATTTTACATTTTGGGCTACACCAAGCCACATTTTAGAAAAACACTGAGTATGGAGATTTTTTTTTTTTTCTTAAATTATTCCTTCTACCTAATAGGTATCTAAAAATCTGTGTGTGATAACCCGGGTTCGAATCCTGGTGGATCACATATATGTTTTCATTAATTTCATTGGAGGTGTTTGGTGTTGTGGTGAAATTAATAAAAAATAGATATTCACCTTTGACTATGGTCTAACTTAATTATTACATTTATAGTCACTACCTTCTTATTCACACAGACTAAAAGAGAACTATTCATTATTTCAATATAATCTTATGATAAAGACCATTTGTAAATGACTAAGTGTTAGAATACCTAATAATAGTGCTCAAAAGATGTTGATCTAGTTGATCTGTTAACCATTTTCACTATGTCATCAATCTTTACATACTGATGATACGAAAATAAATTTCGTCCATTAAATTCATGATTAAAAAGCGAATTTTTCAATCAATAGCTAATAGGTTTATCTGTTTTAGTTATTAGACAAATTAATGTTACTCCTGGCTTATGACGTTATCAATGGTGTGTTATCATTGAGTTACCAATGGTAATATATTCACACATTTTTATTTGAAGTATATATCAGATATAAGATGCCCATCATTTGGCTTTACTTATTGCTTTGCATATAATTGATATATGAAAATATTAGTAATTAATTATGATATTTGCAGTCCTTTCACACAAACCTCCCGACACTCTCAGACTGCCAGGAGACTGGTAATCCGGTTTGACCAGGCAATATGCTGAAAAATAATATTGTAATAATAATAGTTTGCCTAGTAACTTCATCACATTGTGAGCTATGGTGCCTGAGTCTTGAACAGATGTCTATATATACTATCACAATGGGAGACTTAACACTTTTAAAACCGTGTGAATATAAACACCATATGAGGAGGAGCACTTTATTGATGTTAAAACCGTGTGAATATAAACACCATATGAGGAGGAGCACTTTATTGATGTTAAAACCGTGTGAATATAAACACCATATGAGGAGGAGCACTTTATTGATGTTTTAAAACTGTGTGAATATAAACACCATATGAGGAGGAGCACTTTATTGATGTTTTAAAACCGTGTGAATATAAACACCATATGAGGAGGAGCACTTTATTGATGTTTTAAAACTGTGTGAATATAAACACCATATGAGGAGGAGCACTTTATTGATGTTTTAAAACCGTGTGTGAATATAAACACCATATGAGGAGGAGCACTTTATTGATGTTTTAAAACCGTGTGAATATAAACACCATATGAGGAGGAGCACTTTATTGATGTTTTAAAACCGTGTGAATATAAACACCATATGAGGAGGAGCACTTTATTGATGTTTTAAAACTGTGTGAATATAAACTCCATATGAGGAGGAGCACTTTATTGATGTTTTAAAACCGTGTGAATATAAACACCATATGAGGAGGAGCACTTTATTGATGTTAAAACCGTGTGAATATAAACACCATATGAGGAGGAGCACTTTATTGATGTTTTAAAACCGTGTGAATATAAACCATATGAGCACTTTATTGATGTTTTAAAACCGTGTGAATATAAACACCATATGAGGAGGAGCACTTTATTGATGTTTTAAAACCGTGTGAATATAAACACCATATGAGGAGGAGCACTTTATTGATGTTTCGCAGATAGCTTAAACTTCAGGTCACTGTGAAACGTCAATAAAGTGCTCCTCCTCATATGGTGTTTATATTAATTCTGTCAACTTTTCCAAGTTATCTCAACACTTTTAAAACCCTAAGATGACATCGCCCTCACAGGTACGGGCTGTTTAGCCCTCTCAGTATTATAGGACGCATCATCTCATTTGGTTCTGGCTGTTATTAGAAGACTATATTAGCTATCGAAGCTGTTGTGGGTGCCAGAGTGCTAATTGAGATCAAGTTTACCTCTATTATTGCAAGGCCTTCCAAATCTGAATAAATTTGCTTAATGTTAGCCAGAATACAGTATAAACAAAGCGGTTTAAAACATTCTACTGTATATAGTGGTTAAGGTTAATCTGGTATCGTGAGTCCCCAAGTCTCAATTCCATTGCATTTATAATCAATATGAGGACAATCCCCAACCATCAATCTCAACTGTATGTGTTTGGACCTGTGGGTATATATTCTATGAGTGTGATGTAAACAGTAAAGTAGGTATGTCTCCCCCCTCCCCCCAGACCACTGCTGAAGTTGGTGGACAAGTTGTTGTTGGTGGGGATGTTACAGGATGAAGACATCGTCCGCCTCCTCATCATGATCGACCCTCAGAACTGGGACCCGGAATTCGAGCCAGGTCAGACACAACTGCAATATTTTACATGATATTTTCATTGATGGTCTGATCTATTGAGTGTGATAATCTTAAGAGTTGTTACTAATTAATGTAAATTACTAATTGAATTAATTGAAGAGATGACTAATACCAAAGACAAATTAGTCGAATAAATATGTCCAACCCTATTTCCTAAAGCTGTATTTATGGCACCAATAAGCTATCTGGAGAAAGGGCTGCCATGTTAGAACTTTGAGTGGTTATGTATTTTTCCCAAGAAAGTTACCAAGACAAAATATTGTTATCAATGTTTATGTTTATATTATCATTGAATCTACCCAAAATTAACTTTATTCGGTTTCACTAAAAGTAAATAGCATGTATGAAGATACTTTTATTCAACCGTCATACAGACTTATACAAGCTTACAAAATAGCTTTTAACCCTCACACATTCCTATAATAGTCCCTTTGTTGATATTTGTTTAATACAAATGGGACAGCATCAATAATGATTCGCAAAGAAAATGATAATATAATAAGTAATTATGAATAGTAACAGACAAAGCAACACAACTAACTAAAACTGTGCACTGCCTGTTTAGAAAACAATTACAAATCTATATTGGGGCAGTAAGGGAATATGCAGTACTTTCCTTATGGCACATTTCTTCACTGTGCCTCAGGGGAGGCATTGCGAAGTATGAAAAACAAAGTTAATGTAGGACTGCACAGTAATAAGAAAACCAACAATAATCCTGGTATTAGTAGTAGTAGTAGTTGTTCCCTAGGCTGCCTGGGCGAACAGCCCTGAGCTCCTAAGGAAGGCCCACGGCCGAGACCGAGTTGTCCCACAAGGCTCTCAAGGAATGTATATTGTATTGTTGGCATAAATGGTTGTATACTAAACAGTCTTCCATAAAGTGTTTGATAGTGTGCGGTGTCACCTTTCTTTGGGACAGGTTGGATGAGAACCAACTTTCAGCAAGAAGGAAAGACGTTAGAGGATAGGCAGAGACGAAAGAGTTTGCCTAGGCAGGGAGTCCGCATGGAAGAACATTTATTGAGTACAACAGGAGAACACCATCCAGTCCATACACCTTAGTATCAAGCCCAGAGAGGGCAAACGCATATCCTTAGAAGAGATTATGATATTAGGTGTTACTAAGTGAAAGAGGATTGAAGAGGGAGGAATAGCACCGGAATCATCCAAGGGGGCGTTTTTAGTGAAAGTTTGAGTGAGGAGTTCAGCTTTGTCAGAGTAGGACGTGACGGTGGTGCCATCAAAGTGGAAAAGAGAAGAGAAAGATGGGTAAATTGCTGGTGACATTTTTGGCTAGATGCCAGAAAGCTTGGGAAGAGCTTGAGTTGGAAAGTTTAGAATATTTGTTATTGATGAAAGAGTTTTTGGCTAGTCGAAGAACAGATTTGGCTTGATTCTGAGCAGAAACATAAAGAGCACATGATTCTTGAGTTTGAAGGCAATGATACCGTTTGAATGCTTCCTCCTTATTGTGAGTATACCAAAATTTGTTTGCATTAGACTGAGAGAAAGACAATGGAATGTATGCCTCAATGCCCGAGAGGATTACCTCGGTAATACGCTCAGTGCATTTTGAGGGTCCCCGGCCATGGAAGCAAAAATAATTCCATGGGAAATCAAAGAAGTACTGCCGAAGAATCTTCCAGTCGGCAGCACCAAACGCCGGCTGGAGGATGGCTGTACTGGAGAGATAGGACAGGTAAAAGAGATATGGTTGTGATCGAAGGAGCTCTATGTAGATAAATGGTTTACTGCGTAAGCAGAAAGTATAGAAGTTAGAAATAAGTTACGAATGTTCGACCGAACTCCAATGCGGTCAGAAATACGATTAGGGTGTCATTTAGGATAAACAAAGATGTAGGCTCGTTCACCCGGTTTGGTCAGTGAAATGGGAGGAGAGCCATTGGTGATGGTGAACATTGAAATCTCCTAAAATGGAGATTTCTGCGAAAGGAGAGGTGGATAGAATGTGTTCAACTTTAGAAGTTAGATAGTCAAAGAAATTGGGATAATCAGTAGAATTATGGGAGAGATAAACAGCACACAAATATTTAGTTTGAAAGTGACAAGAGAATTCATGTTTCCATGATTGAATTGCAAATTTCTCCTTGTTCATTACTTATACAGTCATTGAGTGTTGTTTTAAATGTCTTTCTCGCCTCTAGCATCTGGTGGTGTAGATCCGTTCCTCTCAGTCTACCTTGCCTTACCCACAGTAGAAATTTCTCCCTGGCAACACTGTGTTTAGCTTTAATGTACCAACCGGTTCCACCTTTGTATTATTTTATATTTAGTTCTTCTGATATTATGACGTTCATAATCTCTACTAGAAATTTGAATGCTGGTCGTGATAACCTTTTACAATTTATCAATCATTTTCCAGTGATGAGGGTTGTAGGTATGGAGAGGTGTGGGCGGCACGTGGCGGTTAGATGGTCCTAGCTGTAGGAGAATGGACAAAGAGGACTTGCTATGGGTAGCATGGGCAGTAGAGGCGGCCTGGGCATGAGGGCTGTGGTAGTGTGGGTAGCCTCATGTGGGTGGCCAGATGCAGCTAGTTCTAGTTAAGAGGTAGCATTTGTGGGTCAAACGTGAGCATAAGGGGTAGCATGTGTGGGCAAAACGTGAGCATAAAGGGTAGCATGTGTGGGCAAAACTTGGGTTGGTGGGGAACACATGTGTGGGTCAGACAAAGGTGGAATTTCGTCACTCTCACTGTCTCCTTCCTCCTCTCTCCTCCTTTGTTCAGCCTTTCGATCTTTTCTTTCCACTATTTCTTCCAAAGTGTGAAATTCACCCTCAAATTCACTGTCAGAACCACTTCCACCAATTGAAAAGTACGATACCTATAACACTCTGTTGATACCACTAGTACTGAAGCCTATCACATGTTGTCGTGACTGGGGCAGTTGGTCGGGAGTTTTTTTTTTTTTTTTTTTTTAAGAGACAATGAAAGGAGGAAGGAAAAACACAGATAAAACAAAAAGGTCCATGTGCCTATAGGCATCCTCCATTCATAAAATGTTTGTAACAACTGGATTTAAACATTTGTAGATTGTAAGTTTGTGGAAAGCAATTCGAGGGAAGTGAATTCCAAAGAGTAGTAGCTCTGGGGATAAATGAATTCTGATAAGCAGAAGTTCTGCATTGTGGAGGAGAAAGTGTAAATTCATGGACGCTCTCAGCTGCCCTAGTTCTACGGGGAAAGATGTGGAGAGGCGGCAAGTTCCTCGGAACAATTGCTGTGAAAATATCTGTAGAATAATGCAAGGGATGCAACGTTTCTTCGTATGGATAATGTAGGAAGGTCCTGTGTGATTGCAGGGTTATTGATTAATCTAATAGCTTTATTTTGAATTTTGTCCAACTGCCTCAATGCAACCACTCCACTTCCACCCCACAGAGGTGAACAGTAATCCATCTGAGAACGCACATGACTTTTATATATTACGGCCAACTGCTCGTCAGTGAAGAATTCTCGAACTCTGTACAGGAGTCCCAGTTTTTTAGAGGCATTCTTAGCAATGCTTCTAACATAATGTGTCCAGCTCAAGTTAGTAGTTAATGTTACACCGAGAATGTCAATACTAGGGGAAGTGGGAATATTTACATCATTAAAAAATATATGGGAGTCAGTGAGATTCTGTCGGTTAGAAAATTGAATGTACTTGGTTTTCTGTGCATTAAAGGAAACTAGATTCTTTTGTCCCCATTCATTAATTCTAGAAAGGTCCTGGTTCAGAGAAATTGCAGTGTTTATTTTTGAATTTATAAGATCGGGTTGGGTGAAAGAATTGGTAAATGTGAAGGAACTGTGGAGTGTTGAGTCATCTGCGTAGGAATGTATTGGATTATGAGTGGTAGATATGAGATCATTGATATGAATGAGGAACAGAGTTGGGGCCAAAACTGATCTCTGGGGAACACCAGCATTTATTGAGTGAAATTGAGAATAAAGGCCATCTACCATTACACGTATTTTTCTGTTATGAAGATAAGAAGAAATTAGTGGAACTAATGATGCAAGGCCGTAGTGTGACATCTTCGACAATAAGGATTGATGCCAGACTCTATCAAATGCCTTTGATATATCCAGTGCTATTGTATGTGTTTCACCATGTTGGTCTGTAGCTTGGTTGATTTGATGCGTAAGAAGGCAAAGAATGTCTGCAGTTGATCGACATCGTCTAAAACCATATTGCCTATCACTGATTAATTTATTATTCTCAAGATGCTTAATTATGTGATTATTTAATCTAATTTCAAAGACTTTACCAGGAGTGGAAGTTATAGCTATTGGTCTGTAGTTTGATGGATCTGAAGAGGCACCTTTTTTAGGAACTGGATGGATGTTTGCTTCTTTCCAGGGTACTGGGAAGCATGAGGTACGAGTAAACAGACGGAATTTTTTTGCCAATACAGGAGCGAGCACCAAGGAGCAATTCTTAAGTACTATTGGAGGAATTTCATCTGGACCAGGAGCCTTATCTACTGAGAGATTCTGCAAAATAGTTTTGACATGTCTGGTGTGGATCTTAAGTGAGGGAATTTCAGGCGAATTAAAATTAAGTACAGGGACATCTTGATTTATTTCATCTAAGGTTGAGTTGGTGGAGAAAATATCCGCAAGAAGGCTAGCTTTACCTCGTGGGTTACTTACAAGATTGCCAGTCGGAGATTTTAATGGTGGAATGGATGAAGCAGTAGTGAAGTTGGATTTGAATGAGTTAAGAGTAGACCAAAATATTTTGTTATCATTTGGATTATTTAGAAGTTTATTTGCCTGCTTGTGGAGAAAGTTTGATTTAGTTAGGTTTAATACAGTTTTGGCATGATTTCTGATGCTTCTAAAGTAATTAAAGGCTTCATGTGTTTTTGATCTTGTGTATGCATTGTAGGCTATTGCTTTTTGTTCAGTTACTCTAGCACAATTATGGTCAAACCATTTAGGTTAGATCTTTTACTGTACTTTTGATGAGGAATAAAAGTTTCCATTCCAATTTTTACAAAATCTTGTATGTGGCTCAAGGTGGAGTGTGCATCATTAGAAAAGAAAGAGGTCCAGGGAATATCAATAAAGAAACCTTGAAGACTCTCCCAGTCTGCCCTATCGTAATGCCATTTAATCACCAAAACGGGTTCAGAGTGGGAAGGTGTGGTAGGTGATAGACAGGTGGCCTGTATCAGACAGTGATCAGAAGATCCAAGCGGGGACCTCACTGTAACATCATAATTTTCTGAATTGGTTGTTAAAAATAAGTCCAGTAGGTGGGAATTATGATTAGGATTATCTGGTACACGGGTGGGTTGGTTGACTAGTTGAGTGAGATTAAATGAGTCTGCAAATAGCTCACATTCAAGACCAGCATCATCAGTCCTGGCTGAATGAGTGAGCCATTCAACATTATGGATATTAAAATCACCCAACACAGTGATTTCAGAAGAAGCATTTCAGTTGAGGACACTGAGTTGTGAGGACAGAGAATCAAAAAGACTTTGCTCTGGAGGTGCACTATCGCACTATGCACTATCGGTGGGGCAACGGGATGAACTTTCGGATGAGGTTGACTGGTGTCCTTCCATGGTGGTAGAGTTTGGGCAACTGAACAATAGAGGGGAGCGTGGCCAGTAGTGATTAATTCTGCTAGTAACCACCAGATGTCACCATGCAGCATTTGAAACCGAGGGAAAGGCAAAGAGATACAGGCGCTCATATGATGGGGCCTGCGCCACAGAATCATTCAGCCAGTGATATGCCGCGACCCGCTGTAAGAAACTGAATTTTTTGGATATTGTAAGGATAATAAAGTTTTAGACATAATCTAAATACTTTTATTTATATAGTCTGAAACAATAAAATAGAATAAATGCCATATCTATTTACTTCATATACAGTATATATAACAACGAAATTCAATACAGATCTAAACAATTATATTGTAAATATTAGCTCCCTCTCCCCTGTTTGAAGGGTTGTGTCAGTAGTTTATAATCCAGCAACATAAAATATCTGCCAAATTTCACCAAAGTATTTCTACAAAATCGGCAACAAATTAAAATATTTTAACTGTTCTCCTTTGCAGGGATTGGTATGCAGTGTTTTATCCAACAAAATATATATAGGCAACTTCCTATAGGTAATATTCATTTGCCTTGGAAAATTTACATGTGATTCTCAACTGAATTGGCGACAAATTTGTGAACATCATTAAATCTTCCATGTTTGCATAGATCAATCTGAAGTGTTTCTATACAACTCAATGTGAAAGTGGACTTCTCTAGGGGGCGATATTTTTATCCCTTTTCAAAACTTGGTATGCAACCTTGGTGCAGAATTGATATGGGAACATGTCTGTCGGCATTACTAATTGCATTCAATAGTTCAACAAATAGGGAGACTAATCAAAAAAAATTCTCCACAGCTGATCTCAGTTGATCTGTAAAACGAAGCAACAATAGCAACAAAAATATCAACAGAACCGGTCACTCAAAATATAAGCTGGTGGTTGTTGTTATAAAGCAGGAATGATTTAAGCATAAAATGGGAAATATTTGTAGCGATCGTAAACATTATTATCTCTCCAATCTATGACAGAGGGGAAAGACCAAGACAGGAAGGGCATCTTACAGATGAAGATAGCAGAGGGAGTAAAGCTACAGTTGTGCTACGTGCTGCACCATCTGGTTGACTTACAGAAGAGGCACCGCGTTGAGAATCTCATTGCCTTTGCTCAGGACTATGTCGGAGAGGTCAGTATCAATTTTTTTTGTAAGTATGCAATGTAGATTACATGAATACATCAGCTTCAATGTAATAAACTTAAGTTTAATAGCTACTACTCTTATCTATAGAGCTGCACTTTGATGATGAACCATGTGGGGTTCAGATTAAGATAAAAAGAGAACGTATGACGAATATGAATTGATTACATTCATGCTTCGTGGAATGACAAAATGTAAATAATTGTATTTTGTAAACAGATTCAACAGGACCAGCTTCGGCGGTACATCGAGATAAAACAGTCAGACCTTCCCTCGTCTGTAGCTGCTAAGAAGACTCGAGAGTTCCGGTGTCCACCTCGGGAACAGATGAATGCCATCTTGGGCTTCAAGAACCTCACAGACGAGGAGTTGGAAGAAACCCCCTGTGGAGTGGACCTAAGAGTACAACTGACCGACTTCCATGACCTCCTCATGACCAGAGCCAAGATTCCCGGATCAGGAGAAGAGGAAGGAGAAGCAGAGGTCAGGCACAGGAGAGGATTAAGATGTCATGATATACTTCTTTCATATAACACTAACATGGTAGAAGAGGAAGGATAAGCAGAGAAGGGGATAGGGCTTTAACCCTTTGAGTACCAGCGATGTGTGTTATATTTTATTATAGCTACATTTAGACGATATTATGTAGTTTAGGAAGGATCTGTGGTAGTTCAAAGGGTTGGTTGAGTTAGTTTGAAGCCTGATTATTGCTAGAGGTCCTTCCTAGGCTAACTAAAATCGTCGAATAGTTCCCAGAATATGATGAAAAGGACGTCCCTGGTACTGTATGGGTTAAGATGTCATGATATACTTCGTTCATATAACACTAACATGGTAGAAGAGGAAGGAGAAGCAGAGCAGGGGATTGGGTTTTAAGATGTCATTATATACTTTGTTCATCTAACTATAAAATGGTTTCAAATACATCCCCGAAAAGTATAATTGTTAATTACCATTAATTGGTTGAAGGTGATCTTTAGCGTGTGCCTTGAAGCTGAACTGAAATTATAAACTGTAATTATGTCCAGAATTTGAAAATAAACTGAACGAATTAGGAGTAATTGTAAGAAGGATGGATTTCTGAATGTAGAATAGTTATGGAGGATCTTAGACTGATAGACAGGAATGGTGATGGTCAAGAAAACTATTCTGTAATGAGAAAGGAACTATTGTAATTAGTTATGGATGTGAATAGTAGATGGATAATGTTATATAGCAAATAGTAAGTAGGCAGTAAATGCTAGTCATTGAAGAGCAAGTATATATTATATTGTAATTGATTTGAGAAGCAGACTTAAGGGGTCCCACGGTCGCACCTTGTGTTTTTTCTCTCTCTCTCCCTCAGCTATCTCTGGCTTGTATCCATTCGGCCCCATTCAACCTACTGGCCCTACTGTCATTTTTTTCCTGGTGAGCGGTAGTGAGCCAACATATGTTTTTAATGTTTTTGACAGCAGACTAAATTTGTACATATTTCGATAGAAAAATTTCTCTGGCGAGGCCAGATTTCTCCATACAATGCTGGCTCGCTATCGCTTGCCAGGAAGAAATCGACACCTGGATAGGGATAAACGTCTTAACACAATAGGCTGAATGAGGCCGAATGGATACAAGCCAAAGAAGGAGAGAGAAGGAGAGAAAAAAAGTTGGTGACCCCTCTTAATGGGCAGTTGACGATTAATGAAACATAGATGAGGACAAATAGTAGTTATTAAGGAGGCAAACTGATAACCCAGTGGTGGGGAACATAAATATTATGATGTAGCAGATCATAGTAATGTAGGCACTCATCACAGGCAGGTCTGCCTTTTGTCTCCCTCATTCACATAGAAAAAGAAAACAAAAATGTGGATGAGGTTACAGGCACTAGGTGAAGAGAGCGTTACTCCCGGTAAGTACTATAGGTGCCTAATAGATATAGCTAGAACTCCTGTTTCACCACCTGGCCTCCTTTGCTGACCTATTGTGCCTCATAAACATAGAGGCCAACTCCAGTCTCCCCTCCAAACCACTATATCTCCTTTAAAAAAAAAAATAAAATACAAAAACAAAAAAAACAGCCACACCAGCCACACAACCGTGGGTGAAGTAGATGGTGGCCATGGATATAGCCCCAGGTACTTGAGCCCTGGTGACGACTCCTCGACATGTACTGCACAGCTAACCACCAACTCATAAACTGCTTCAACCTCCCTCTGTCCACACATTGGATTCTAACATACCTTAAATCTGGCTCTCTTATACTCTTTCTACTTTTTATTTTCTTAATGGGGGGGGGGGACACTTGTTACAGGCAGCTTTGTCTTTTGTCTCCTTCATACACATAGAAATCATGGGTTGGTGCTAAAATATGCATTTAATACTTTATTTCCTCACCCATCTAAGTGTATATCTTTGATATTAGTGATGTGTGCTATGGTCTGTCCCTCTATGGTGTGTGCTATGGTCTGTCCCTCTATGATGTGTGCTATGGTCTGTCCCTCTATGATGTGTGCTATGGTCTGTCCCTCTATGATGTGCTATGGTCTGTCCCTCTATGATGTGTGCTATGGTCTGTCCCTCTATGATGTGTGCTATGGTCTGTCCCTCTATGATGTGTGCTATGGTCTGTCCCTCTATGATGTGTGCTATGGTCTGTCCCTCTATGATGTGTGCTATGGTCTGTCCCTCTATGATGTGTGCTATGGTCTGTCCCTCTATGAAGCAGAGGTTTTATCATTATCATTAAGGGGGTTCACCAGCTTTTTTTCTCTTTCTCTCATTTTCTCTCTTTCCCTGGCTTGTATCCATTCAGCCTACTGTTTTAAGACGTTTATCCCCAT
Organism: Paralithodes platypus; assembly: GCA_032716605.1. Classification (NCBI taxonomy): domain Eukaryota; kingdom Metazoa; phylum Arthropoda; class Malacostraca; order Decapoda; family Lithodidae; genus Paralithodes; species Paralithodes platypus. The sequence continues at coordinate 83,387,392 of CM064513.1, read as the reverse complement.
CCAGGTGTCGATTTCTTCCTGGCGAGCGATAGCGAGCCAGCATTGTATGGAGAAATCCGGCTTCGCCGGAGACATTTTTCTATCGAAAAATGTTCAAATTTAGCTTGCTGTCAAAACAAAAATATATATATTCTGGCTCGCTACCGCTCGCCGGGAAAAAATTGACACCTAAACGTCTTAAAACAGTAGGCTGAATGGGTCCGAATGCATACAAGCCAAAGAGAGAGGGAGAGAAATAGAAAACAAGCTAGGTGGGCTCCCTTAACAAACAAGCTAGGTGGGCTGCCTTAACAAACAAGCTAGGTGGGCTCCCTTAACAAACAAGCTAGGTGGGCTCCCTTAACAAACAAGCTAGGTGGGCTCCCTTAACAAACAAGCTAGGTGGGCTCCCTTAACAAACAAGCTAGGTGGGCTCCCTTAACAAACAAGCTAGGTGGGCTCCCTTAACAAACAAGCTAGGTGGGCTGCCTTAACAAACAAGCTAGGTGGGCTCCCTTAACAAACAAACAAGCTAGGTGGGCTCCCTTAACAAACAAGCTAGGTGGGCTCCCTTAACAAACAAGCTAGGTGGGCTCCCTTAACAAACAAGCTAGGTGGGCTCCCTTAACAAACAAGCTAGGTGGGCTCCCTTAACAAACAAGCTAGGTGGGCTCCCTTAACAAACAGCTAGGTGGGCTCCCTTAACAAACAAGCTAGGTGGGCTCCCTTAACAAACAAGCTAGGGGGGCTCCCTTAACAAACAAGCTAGGTGGGCTCCCTTAACAAACAAGCTAGGTGGGCTCCCTTAACAAACAAGCTAGGTGGGCTCCCTTAACAAACAAGCTAGGTGGGCTCCCTTAACAAACAAGCTAGGGGGGCTCCCTTAACAAACAAGCTAGGTGGGCTCCCTTAACAAACAAGCTAGGTGGGCTCCCTTAACAAACAAGCTAGGTGGGCTCCCTTAACAAACAAGCTAGGTGGGCTCCCTTAACAAACAAGCTAGGTGGGCTCCCTTAACAAACAAGCTAGGTGGGCTCCCTTAACAAACAAGCTAGGTGGGCTCCCTTAACAAACAAGCTAGGTGGGCTCCCTTAACAAACAAGCTAGGTGGGCTCCCTTAACAAACAAGCTAGGTGGGCTCCCTTAACAAACAAGCTAGGTGGGCTCCCTTAACAAACAAGCTAGGTGGGCTCCCTTAACAAACAAGCTAGGTGGGCTCCCTTAACAAACAAGCTAGGTGGGCTCCCTTAACAAACAAGCTAGGTGGGCTCCCTTAACAAACAAGCTAGGTGGGCTCCCTTAACAAACAAGCTAGGTGGGCTCCCTTAACAAACAAGCTAGGTGGGCTCCCTTAACAAACAAGCTAGGTGGGCTCCCTTAACAAACAAGCTAGGTGGGCTCCCTTAACAAACAAGCTAGGTGGGCTCCCTTAACAAACAAGCTAGGTGGGCTCCCTTAACAAACAAGCTAGGTGGGCTCCCTTAACAAACAAGCTAGGTGGGCTCCCTTAACAAACAAGCTAGGTGGGCTCCCTTAACAAACAAGCTAGGTGGGCTCCCTTAACAAACAAGCTAGGTGGGCTCCCTTAACAAACAAGCTAGGTGGGCTCCCTTAACAAACAAGCTAGGTGGGCTCCCTTAACAAACAAGCTAGGTGGGCTCCCTTAACAAACAAGCTAGGTGGGCTCCCTTAACAAACAAGCTAGGTGGGCTCCCTTAACAAACAAGCTAGGTGGGCTCCCTTAACAAACAAGCTAGGTGGGCTCCCTTAACAAACAAGCTAGGTGGGCTCCCTTAACAAACAAGCTAGGTGGGCTCCCTTAACAAACAAGCTAGGTGGGCTCCCTTAACAAACAAGCTAGGTGGGCTCCCTTAACAAACAAGCTAGGTGGGCTCCCTTAACAAACAAGCTAGGTGGGCTCCCTTAACAAACAAGCTAGGTGGGCTCCCTTAACAAACAAGCTAGGTGGGCTCCCTTAACAAACAAGCTAGGTGGGCTCCCTTAACAAACAAGCTAGGTGGGCTCCCTTAACAAACAAGCTAGGTGGGCTCCCTTAACAAACAAGCTAGGTGGGCTCCCTTAACAAACAAGCTAGGTGGGCTCCCTTAACAAACAAGCTAGGTGGGCTCCCTTAACAAACAAGCTAGGTGGGCTCCCTTAACAACAAGCTAGGTGGGCTCCCTTAACAAACAAGCTAGGTGGGCTCCCTTAACAAACAAGCTAGGTGGGCTCCCTTAACAAACAAGCTAGGTGGGCTCCCTTAACAAACAAGCTAGGTGGGCTCCCTTAACAAACAAGCTAGGTGGGCTCCCTTAACAAACAAGCTAGGTGGGCTCCCTTAACAAACAAGCTAGGTGGGCTCCCTCTTAACAAACAAGCTAGGTGGGCTCCCTTAACAAACAAGCTAGGTGGGCTCCCTTAACAAACAAGCTAGGTGGGCTCCCTTAACAAACAAGCTAGGTGGGCTCCCTTAACAAACAAGCTAGGTGGGCTCCCTTAACAAACAAGCTAGGTGGGCTCCCTTAACAAACAAGCTAGGGGGGCTCCCTTAACAAACAAGCTAGGTGGGCTCCCTTAACAAACAAGCTAGGTGGGCTCCCTTAACAAACAAGCTAGGTGGGCTCCCTTAACAAACAAGCTAGGTGGGCTCCCTTAACAAGAAAGCTAGGTGGGCTCCCTTAACAAACAAGCTAGGTGGGCTCCCTTAACAAACAAGCTAGGTGGGCTCCCTTAACAAACAAGCTAGGTGGGCTCCCTTAACAAACTTCCAAGTAAGGTGCATCATGGGTATGTTAATGGTTAATTAATTAGCTAAGGAATATTGTAAAACACCATGCCACAGTGTATTATGGTGGGTGGCCTGCTTTGTTCTCTTTCTTGGTTGTGTCCATTCGGCCCCATTCAGCCTAATGTTTTAAGACATTTATCCCAGTCCAGGTGTCAATTATTTCCTGGCGAGCGATAGAGAGCCAGCATTTTATGGAGAAATCCAGCTTCGCCAGAGAAATTTTTCTATAAATTTTTTACAAATTTAGCCAGCTGTCTAACTCATTATCCAAAATATGGTCGCTCACCAGGTATAAATTGACACCTGTATGGGGATAAGCATCTTAAAACAGTAGGCTGAATGGAGCCGAATGGATACAACCAAGAGAAGAACAAAAAGCAGGTTACCCCCCTAAAGCACAAGCATGTCAGAAGAAATAATGAGGAAGGATGATGGTGAAGCAGATAAACAGAGATGTCATATTTAAGCAGAGAATACTGTTTACAAATAATATGTGATGTATCTTGACTATTATGCTATGTCAATGTAATATGCCAGATACCTCTTGTATAGAAAAAGGAAAATATATTAGAAAGTAGTATTACAAAGACTAGGTAGGTGCATTATCGTCATTATAAGGGACTGTTATGAAAATCATAATAGTAATAATAGTTGAGAGTACATTGACGTTGATATATTGTTTTCCAGGAGGTCACACCATCAGAGTCTAAAGGTGTAATGACAAAGATGCTGGCGGTGCTGGGTGGTCCTAAGGAACAGTTGGTGGTGGAGGTGGCACCAAAACCTGTCGTACTGGATGCTGCTGACAAGTTCAAGAAGGTCTTGGTGGAAACTATCGTTCGATGGGCATCAGAATCATTCATTGAAACGTCCGTTCTCATCAGGGAAATGTTCAGGTAGATAGTAATATTCTATTACGTGTATTAGACACAATGTTAAGTTTAGGAAGGGAGTTAATGCTTGGTGCTGGACTCTGATTATTATCGGCGCTCTTTTATAGGTTTTTGCTATTAGAGTTTGTGGCAATTGAGTTTTCCAAGAGAGCCATTACAGACAGGCCGGCCAAATGTGTTGGTTGGTGGCCCTCTGGCCACACCAACAATGGAACATGGATCACCAGTCACTACTACAAATGGTACCAACGCCATATCACTACAGTACTATTCACCAGGTTCACACTTAATGTAATATGGGACCTTTGTGTTGGAATAACTCCAAAATATAATTTTTAGGTGTTTCCGAAAATCTTATTTTAGCAGATACAGCACCTTCATGAGCAACCCTTAGATATCAAAATATTGTCATGAAACTGTGTTTGTATTATTGTGGCATCAAATGTTGTCATGAAACTGTGTATGAATTATAGTGGCATCAAATATTGTCATGAAACTGTATGTATTATTGTGGCATCAAATGTTGTCATGAAACTGTGTATGTATTATAGTGGCATCAAATGTTGTCATGAAACTGTGTATGTATTATAGTGGCATCAAATGTTGTCATGAAACTGTGTTTGTATTATTGTGGCATCAAATGTTGTCATGAAACTGTGTATGTATTATAGTGGCATCAAATGTTGTCATGAAACTGTGTTTGTATTATTGTGGCATCAAATGTTGTCATGAAACTGTGTATGTATTATAGTGGCATCAAATGTCATGAAACTGTGTTTGTATTATTGTGGCATCAAATGTTGTCATGAAACTGTATGTATTATTGTGGCATCAAATGTATTATTTTCGAAAAGTAAGAGAGCAGCAGAATATAATTATATATATATATATATATATATATATATATATATATATATATATCCTATATATATATATACTGTATAAAGTGTATATATATATATATATATATATATATATATATATATATATATATATATATATGTATAAGACATGTTTATCATGAATTTAATCCCACAACATACTTCAATAGGAATTATTGTCACTTATGTTAGTGTAGATCTTTCTAGGATATTATACAACATGAGTTTGAGCATTACGTAATAGCCTACTTTTGTTTTAAATTAATTAAAAACAAATACTGTAAATCCTACTAGTCCTATAATATGCCTTCTGAACACTATCAATGAGGCATCACATATCATGTTACAAGTTATACATATGCATTATTCACTGCTGTAGGTTACTGTTCAGTTTTCATAAGGCAGGATAATTAACATGTAATTTACATATTTTCAAATACCCAGTTGTATCTCTGATCAATGTTAACAGCTGGCTGTGTAGTATTTAACAAAACTCCACGGCATGTATTATAAGACATAGATTTGTCCAGTTCATTATTTTGTTCTAGTACATTTAAAAGAATATCGACCTTTTTAATATTTACATCATATTTCCTTGATTACTTAATGTAGTGTTAGAAGATTCTCCGTCACATCATATTTTCTTCACACAGTTTTCAGTCAAACTGCCCCAGTCATACTTGAATCTAGTGATGCAATTTATGACTCCCAATACATTTCCTCTAATTCCATTCGTAAGTTTAAAAACTAACTAAACGTTATAATTGTACTTGAATCCGTCCACTAGTTTAAGATAAATACTATTTACAAGGTGACAAACAAATAGCCAAACTCAGTTTGGTGGAGATAAAATGTTTACTTTGTCTTAAAATGATTTGTTAAGAGTACTTGCAAATGATTGTATTTGTTAAGAGTACTTGCAAATGATGGTATTTGTTAAGAGTACTTGCAAATGATGGTATTTCCAATTATTATATTAACACTCCAATATTCTTTCTCATAAGCGTAAATATTATAATTAAGTAGTTAGAGATAAACTATTTAATCAAGATTCACCAATTTTCCAAATTATATTGCATAACGGCTAAAATATCAGGTTTATAAATAATTGTAATATGTTTTGGGCATAGTAAAGCATGCCCAGATATTATATTACACTCTGGTTAATAAATAAACAATAAAAACATCAATACAAAATAAAATAAATACAATAAAAAATCGGAAAAGAATAACTAACTAAACTGTATATAAATAATTAATTTTCTTTTTGTGTTATACGCTGTTGTGAATAAAGATGATAAACGATATCTAGGAATAGTTATGTTATGGATGTCTTAATAATCTGTAAGGAAGTTTGTTGTTGTTGTTGCTGTTCCCCAAGCTGCCTGGCTGAACAGCCCCAAGGCCCCGAGCAAGGCCAAGGCCATAACCGAGCGCCCCCACAGAATCCTCCCTGCCGACCACAATAAAGCCTGGGTGACCGAAGCCATTCCATGGCGGGGAGCTGAGGAGGGTTAGGAAACGCTCGGGAAACCAAAGCCCCACCCAGGGCCCTTTGCCCCTCAGCAATTATGAAGAGAAAGTTGAGGGGCAAAGGAAACATGTGACGCTTTGGCTTCCAATCTTACATACATACATACATACATAAAATTTTAAGACTGAGTGTTCCACACATCAGTGCAGTTTCAGTCTCTTGTCCTAATGGCGGCGTTCCAGGCAACCCTGTTAAGGGCTGCTTCACTTATCAAGTTCTTGGATTTGAGATCGGCGCGTATAGTCCGATCCCAGGTCTTCCTCGGTCCACCCCTTGGTGCAGCTCCCTCCACAATCTTGGTAGATTGGGAGGTCAATCCACGGAAGAGACGCCGTCACTTGAGATCTAGAAAATATACAAGTAAAAGGAAAAGTCAGAGTAAGCAATGGGTATGGCAGAGATCGCTCAGTTCTCACTCTGAAAGACCAGCCCATCACCACATGACTAGAATCCAATCCTCTCAGCAACAGCTAGGAAAGGCCCTAGAAAGCCACCTTTGGCGGGGAGATAGCTCCCCTATTTCAACCCCTTTTGGGGTTGGGCACCTGCCTGTAAGGAAGTTAATGGTTAATGCTCTTGAGCATATTGTATTATAACCTAATATGTATGTATGTATAATACTCTGGCACTTACCCCAGTTTTCCTTCTTCCTTTTTTATTTTATTTTATTTTTTGGGTGGGGGGGGGGGGCTGACTCGAGACAGCCCGAACAAGGACAGCACAACACATCAGAAAAACAACACAAAATTACACACATCAAGGTCGTCCGGGAGAAATTCCCAGAGACCCAGGCCCATTTGGGGTCCCCAGCAAAAGATTCCCAGGTCCCAGATCCCCAGGAGAGGCTCCGATTTCCGCAGGCAGACCCGCAGCGGAGCCACCACAACTCGGTCCACCTTGCTTCCAGGAGTACTCTTCATTACCACCGTCTCCCCGGGCCAGGCGCCTGACGAACTATTATCTATTCTAGTCCAACTGGCGCATGACCCTCTCTCCCAAACGACCGCGTTTACACTCATCTATTCATTAGCATTTTCCATTTATAATAATAATAATAATAGTTCTTAAAGCTAGCGCATGCTAAGCTAGCTAAGGATAGCTCATAAGGCCGATTAGGCGTATTTCCATTGGGGTCCTGTACTACTACCCCATCCCTTTGCTCATGAGGGATGGTAACGACTCAGTGCTTGTGAAAAATCTTTAATGCGCCGAGCGTGGGCGCGAACCCGGGCCTTCTGGGTGGAAGTCCGAGACGCTAGTCACTACACCAAGCGAGCCGCTATTTTATTTTACTCTTTATTACCACTTCTCTTGCCTGATCTATTATCATTCCTCTATCATCCAACGCTTGTCCTACACAGTCTCTCCATCTCAATGGAGGTCTTCCTACCCCTCTATCTCCCCTTGTATCTGACTCACATATTCTCTTTGTAAGCCTTTCATCTTCCATTCATTCAACATAACTATACCAGCTCAGCACCCATCTATCCACTCTGGCCGACAAATGTTCCTGCTGCCCCACTCTCCTACGTATATCTTTATTCATCAATCTGTCTCTACGGGTCACTCCACACATACTCCTCAAGCAGCTCATCTCCATCACATCCAGCTTTCTTCTCTCCTTTGCCTTCATAGCCCATGTCTCAGCCCCATACATCATTGTTGGTACAACAATCCCTTGAAACATTGCACTTTTAACTTTCATTCAGAGATTTCTCACCTTCCACATACTTCTCATTAATCCGAAACCTTTCCTTCCTTTATTTTATTTATGTACTACAAAGTTGTAATCTTACTGTATTAACCAAAATAAGGGTCCAAACTAATGTTGTGTTTGTCATCAGTCTGCTGCTACGCCAGTACAACAGTGTGGGCGAGATGATGACGTCTCTCTCTAAGACCTATGTTATCAGTAGCATGACCAAGAAGGATGTGGAGACACTGTGGCTCTGTCTTAGTAAAGTTCGTGCTCTGCTGCCTGTACAGATGTCACAAGAGGAGGAAGCGCTCATGAGAGAACTACTATGGTCAGTCCCAATACTTTTATAACATTTACAAATAACTTCACTAATGTATCTATTTCATATACATAATGTGTTTTGTCTAATTATTTCAATAAAAATAACTACTGTATTCCCATCAAATGAGGAATATTGTTATCTTTATGTATGTGTTGTTGTTGTTCCCTAAGCTGCCTGGCCGAACAGCCCCGAGTCCCCAAGGAAGGCCATGGCCACGGTTGGGCTTTCCCACAGAGCTCTCAAAGAGTGTAAATTGTGTTGTTGGCGTAAGTGGTTGTGTGAAATGCAGTCTTCTATGATGTGTTTAATGGTATGGGGTGCTGTGTTACAACCCGGGCAGGTGTCGACGACGGAGTCATCCAGTCTCTTCTGATAGCTCAGAAGAGCCGGATGGTGTCCGCATCTCAGCCTGGCCAGGTGGACTCTGTCCTCGCGAGGAAGGGAGGATTCAGAAGGATGGATTTCGGGAGGTCGTGCTTGCAGCTGCGTGTTGTCTATGAGTGAGTGGATGGAACGGCGAGTGATATGAGTATGGATGTGCTTCCGGAAGTTGGTTTGGGGTGCGCAGGGAGAGAGAGAAGAGAGTATTTGTGTGTGATAGCTGTGCTGGGTGTTGTTTTGATATTTCTTGGTGTCTGTGGGTGTGTAGCCATGTAGTGTAGTGGGTGGTGTTGATTCGTGGAGGCTGCTGCTAGGAATTGTGTGCCTCTCATGTCTAGATGATCTTTGACTTTGAGGACTTTGGTTTCTTGATGTAAGTGATCTGTGGGTGTCGTAACTGTGCATCCTGTGATGATTTTCAGGGCTTTATTTTGAATAGTCTGTAAGGTCTTATGATGTGTTTCAGCTAGGTTAGAAGCCCAGGCCGGGCTTGCGTATTCCATAACTGATCGTATGTATTGTTTGTAGACTGTGGTGGTGGTTTCTTTGTTGTGTCCAAATTTCGTGTGGGCAAGTGATCTGAGGGCGTTAAGTCTGGGTGCCAGTTTCTTTTTCGTGTTTGTGGTGTGCTGTTTGAATGTAATTTGGGTGTCGTATGTTACTCCTAGGATTTTGGGTGTGTGTGTGTGTGTTAGGGGTGTGTTGTTTATGTCGAGTCCCGGGACATAATCGTGCTCTCCTGTCCAGCTTGTGAGGAGGGTTGCAGTGGATTTAGCTGGGGCTAAATTGAGTCTGTTTGTAGTGCACCATTCATGTAATATGTCGAGATAGTCTTGAAGGAGTCTTGTTGCTGTGTCTGGGTTTTGGTGCGTGCTTGTGAGTGTTATGTCGTCTGCGTAGGAGGCTATGGTTATTTGGGATGAATTTGGTGTATTTATATCATGCATGTACAGATTGAAGAGTGCGGGCGACAGGACGGATCCTTGCGGAACTCCGTTTGGGAAATTTCTAATGCTAGATGACTGACCGGCAAAAGATACGTGTGCACATCTGCCTGCTAAGAAGTTGGCCAGCCATCTTTTTGTGTTGTTGTGCAAGTTTGTGTTGTAGATTTTGTTTGTTAGGTTGTGGCGGGGGATGGCATCGAAGGCTTTACTAATGTCGAGTGTGGCAAGTACTGATCTGTGTGGTGGTCTAGCTGAGTTGATGCCGTCAAAAGCTCTTTGTGTAAGGTCTGTAAGAAGAGTGTTTGTGGAGTGCAATGGCCTGAAGCCGTGTTGTGTTGGAGAAAGGGGTAAGTCAGGTGTCATCAGTTGTAGTACAAGGCGCTCTATGACTTTGGAGGGGGTGCAAAGGAGTGTGATAGGGCTGTGTGAGGAGGGTAGCGTGGGGTCTTTGTTAGGTTTGGGGAATGTGATGATGATACCATGCTTCCAGATGTCTGGTATTGTGTTGTGTGAGTAGCTGTAGTTTGATATGTTAGTGAGTGCTTGTATGCCTTGTGGTCCCAGGTGTCTGAGGTGAATGTTGCTTATGTTGTCTAGGCCACAGGCGGGTGAGAGCTTGAGATTGTTGATGATATGCTTTGTTTGGTTGTTGGTGAAGGGTGTATAGTCAGGGTCTGTGGGGAATTGTCTTTTTCGTCGAATGACACGTCGGTCGTCTTTGTGGGGTTTTAGGTGACTGACATGAGAGAAGTGATTAATGAGAGTGTTTGCTTGTTGTTTACGTGAAGGAGTAGAGTCTGTTGTTGTGATTGCAGCATGTGATTGTGTTGTGTTGCTGTTGGAAAGTGTGATGCTGTTTAGTGTTTTGTAGAGTTTTTTGGGGTTTGTTTTGTGATCGAGTGTTTGTAGGAAGTTATTCCAATTTATTGTTTGTTGTTCTTGTATTTTGTTGTTAATCTGGTGTTGGCTGTTTGAATTTGTTGATTGATGTCTTGTGTGTGGGGTGCTGGGGAGTGTTTCAGTGTGTCTCGTTGTATGATGAGGTTTTGAATTTCTGGTGAGAAGTTGGGGTTGTGTTTTTTTATGTTACCTCTTGGAATGTGTTTCTTGTTGGCGTTTTGGATAGTTGTGTTGAATGTGTGTACAGCATTGTTGATGTTAGTGATGAGTGTACTGTTTAAGGTTTCAAAGTGTTGTTCTATCTCATTTGTGAAAGCTTCCCAGTTAGCTCTTTTATTGTTAGTGTAAGTGTGTCTGTGGCTAGCTGGGGTGAGTCTTGTTTTGGTGGTGATAATGATCGGGAGGTGGTCTGAGCCCAACGTTCTGACCACCCTCCAGGATGTTGTGGGGGCGAGTTCAGGGGAGCAAAAGGTGATATCAGGAGATGATGGGGTGTAGAGGGCTTGGTGGGGAGTATGGGTATGCTGATGAATGTTATTGAGGATATATAGGTTGTCTGTTTGGTGTTGTAAGACCAGCCCTCTGTCTGTGTCGGGGTTGTCGACAAACCAGGCCGACGTCTTTGCATTGAAATCACCACCCAGGATGATGTGTGGGGTGTTTGTGATGTGTTGTATTTGTGGTCTGTAATCGTTTGGTACTGTAGGGGATGTTTGGGGAGGGATGTATGTGTTTATGATGGTAATGTTGGAGCTGTTGCCAGTGCGTATTTTAATTGATTGAATTTCTGTTGTGTTGTCGTTTGGGGGGAGGAGGGATTTGGTATGTGCACTGGTGTCTATATATGTTATATCTTTGTGTACCAGGGTGATGAGTCCACCGCCAATGCCGACAGCCCGGTCTTGTCATATGGTGGTGAAATTGTGTGTTATGTATGTTGCTTAAAAACCAACTTAACTGAACACGTTATTCACTATGAGGGATAGTCACCACACTCATACCTTAGAGATGTTATATATATATATATATATATATTATATACATACAGTATTGTTGCGTATGTGTGCAGTTTATTATTTTTGGTTCTCAGTAGGCATGACGTACCCTTCATCACAAATAGTGTTCGGTTCACTGGCATACTATTTAGATTATACGTGTTTTGTCATATTAGTTATAATAATTATTATAGAGTAGTTACATTTCTGATTATTGATATCCAATAGCTATTATGTTTGTTATTGTTTTAGGACGTTGGTAAACAACCACATCTTCTTCCAACACCCCGACCTGATCCGTATCCTATGTATCCACGAGAACGTTATGGCTGTGATGATGAACACTTTGGGTCGTCGTGCACAAGCTGTGGGGGAGACACAGGCAGCTGAAGGAGAGGTTACTGAAGCCAAGGAGAAGGTGCGCTGCTACACTAACAGGCATGCTCCACTAACATGCACTTTCCTTTCATATCTAATACATTATGTGTATGCTTTTACATTCATTCATTTGTATAGTAATCTTTATATATGCCTTCAAATATGCCTTCTATATTAACATTGATTACCGGACAATTCAATCAGAACTTTTCAATTACTAGATCTCAAAGAGTGCAATCGCCATCAATAATGTTAGGTTAAATTAGGTTACAAAAGGTTAGCACTGTGGCACTGGTTCAGATCAATAGTTGGAATGGTCTACTGATTGAGGTGTTTGGGAACCATTAGTTTGTTACATGATATATTGTATTCATCCTATTATGCAAAAAGGAAAACACATAATGTATTCCTTGAGAGTCTGCAATTCATCACAATAATCTGCTAAGGTGTTAATTAATTCTAGATTCTTGCCCATTGTATTTTTGTCATTAGATTTCATTAGCACACAATTGACCTATAGGGTACATTATTAGTTAAGGGGACAGTAGCTGTTTGTTTGGTCTATTAATTCATTTATTCATATATTTTTTTTAGTTTCCTCCCTAGACCTCCATCAAGGTTATAAAAAAAAAACTAGACCACCCTTCAAGATAGATTTGTACATTTTTCGGTAGAAAAATGTCCCGGCCAAAGGCCAATTTCTCCTAAAATTACAAGCTCGCTATCGCTCGCCAGGAAAAAATTGATACCTAAATGGTACGAAGGGTCCTAATATTGACAAAGAAATGGGGTGAAAGGTCACAAAATCCCCAAACTATTGGAACCAAACGTCTTAAAATCTCAAAACTAGTGGGCTAAACATTAGGGAGAAGGGGGTCCAGAAAAACGGTCTGTCTCCCCTTAACTCTGCACAGTCAGGGAAGAAAGTCATTTAAGTGTTATGAACTAATAACTAAATGTGTGGTAGTTACTGTAGCCAGGTAAAAATAATGACAATGTTCATTATACATATGGGCTCAAATTGGCCTATTTGCTGTTAGTAATATTCCTAAATGTGCAGAAGTAACACAACTTCCTATCCTGACTATATTAACATGTTATGTAATATCATGTTGTTCACCTTCAATGTTATTCCATATATATATATATATATATATACATACAGTATATATGTCAGCTTACTTATACTTATATATACAGTGTGTCCCAAAATAGGCATATAAAACTTCAGAATATGATTATATAGATGATTCTAAGCATCAAATGTTCTATAACAAAATATATAAATTTCAACCGTTTAAGAAGTATTAAAATGTAAAACTTGCAAACTAAACAAACCAAAATTGGGACAAGGACAATATAAAGTCAAATTAAATTATCAAAATCGCTATGTGGAAACAACGTTTACTAAAATGAAAATTATTAAATAAAAGAACACAATCCACCACATAGGGTGTACATTACTACATGAGCAAGTTAATCTGTTTCCCAAGCAAACTAATCGCACATATAACAACGCACTATCGTCACGTTAAAGGAAGTAGTCAAGTTTGGGAAGTCCGGGACGTTCTGGCAAATTTTACTAAACTCTGCATGAATAAAGAAACTATATGTTAAATGTCAAAATATTATTTAAAATCAAATTTGCAACATGACAAGACATTAAAATAGTACAAAATACAAATATTGATAAGATATCTATACTATTACAAAATAATATATAAAATACAGTACAGCACTCACTAACGATAGTGCTATCGGGTAGGTACCTGTAAGCATAGCATGCCTCAAGTGACCCCTATCAATAACTACCCTACAAATAACCTACATTTATAGCACAAATAAACTAAGGAAATCGCAAAAGTAAGCAATTGATACTATCGACAATGAATACATATAATATAAAGACAAATAATTACAAAATATGAAGTAACAACAGATTTAAACAAAGAGTACTCTTTTAACAAGAACAATAAATTTAAATAAATAAAATGGAGGAAGTGGAGGAGATGAGCAAGGTGTTTAAGGATGAGATCTGTGCAGCATGTGAGGAGGTGTGTGGAGTGAAGAGAAGAGGGAGGGGAGTGAAAGGTACAGCATGGTGGACAGAAGAGGTAAGAATAGCTGTGGAAGAAAAGAAGAAAGCATATAGAGAGTGGTTGGGTAGTAGAGGGAATGAAGATTCCGAGAGACAGAAACGAGCGAGGTACGTGGAGAGTAAGAGGGTGGTGAAGAGAGTAGTGAAGGAAAGTAAGAGAAGAGTAGATGAGGAATTTGGAAGGAATCTGAGTGTAAAATGGAGGGAGAGTAAGAAACTGTTCTGGAAAGAAGTCAAGAAAGTTAGGGAAGGTAGCAAGGGAAACAGTAAGGGTGTGAAAGATAAGAATGGGAGAATGCTAGCCGAGAAGCAAGAGAGAGTCGAAAGATGGAGGGAGTACTTCAGTGAGTTGCTAAATGAAAGGAATGAAGAGCCAGCAAACATAGCTGGATATGGTATGGGAGGGAGAAGAAGAGAAGTAGTGGAGGAGGAGGTGGGGATCAGGAGGTCAGAAGTGTGGGAAGCCATGAAAAGAGTGAAGTTGGGGAAAGCACCAGGAACAGATGGAGTGTGTGGGGAAATGTTGAGGTATGGTGGTGAGATAGTGATAGAATGGGTATGGAAAATGTGCAAACTAGCATGGGAGAAGGGGAGTGCACCCGATGACTGGAAGACTGGCATAATAGTCCCCCTATATAAGGGCAAAGGGGAAAGAGGAGTGTGTGGTAACCACCGAGGAATATGTCTTCTAAGCGTAGTAGGGAAGGTATACTGTAGGGTAGTGATTGAGAGAGTGAGAGTGAGAACGGAGAAATGGATAGGCGACGAGCAGGGAGGTTTTAGGAAGGGAAGAGGATGTGTAGATCAGATTTTTACCCTGAATTGTGTTGTGGAGAAGTATCTGGAGAAGAAACAAAAGGTGTATGTTGCCTTTATGGACTTGGAGAAGGCCTATGACAGAGTGGATAGAGAAGGTTTGTGGAAAGTACTTAGAATATACGGAGTAGAGGGCAAGTTGCTGAAAGCAGTGAAGAGCATGTATGAGGGTGCAAAGGCGGCAGTACGTATGGAGAGTGAGCAGAGCGAGTTCTTTGACCTGAATGTTGGTTTGAAACAGGGTGTGTGATGTCCCCGTGGTTGTTTACTGTATATATGGATGGAGTTATGAAAGAAATACTATCAAGAGCAGTGGATGTTGGTGTATCGCTGAAAAGGGAGGGAATTGAGTGGAAGCTACCTATACTGCTGTTTGCGGATGATACAGTTCTGATGAGTGATAATGAATGGGAGTTGCAGGGTCTGGTAAATGAGTTTGGAACAGTGTGCGAAAAACGGAATTTGAAGGTAAATACGGGGAAGAGCAAGGTTATGGTCTTCGAAAGGGGTGAAGTCACAGAGTGTGAGGTGAAGCTGAACGGTCAGGCTATGGAGATCGTCAACTCTTTTAAGTATCTGGGCAGTGTGTTGAGTAAAGATGGGACTATGGATGAAGAGGTGCGGGAGAGGGTACAACAGGGGAAGAGGGTTGTAGGAACGCTAAAAGCAGTAACAAGAAATAGGGTGGTCAGTATGGAAGTGAAGAAGTCCTTGCATGACAGTGTGGTAATCCCGACACTGACTTACGGAAGCGAAGCATGGACGTTGGTTGAGAGACTCAGACCAAGAGTGAGAGCAGTGGAAATGAATTACTTAAGGAGTGCGTGCGGAGTTACATGGAGGGATAGACAGACTAATGAGGAAGTAAGAAGGAGGTGTGGTGTGGAGGTAGATGTGCTGGAAAGTGTGAAAAGGAACAACTTGAGATGGTTCGGCCATATGGAACGTATGGAAAGCGAGAGAATGACTAAGAGGGTGTACGAGAGCGAGGTGGAGGGACAGAGGGGGAGAGGTAGACCGAATATGAGGTGGAAGGATGGAGTGAGGAACTACATGAACGAAGGCGGTGCTGGTTGGGGGGAGGGGCGTCGACTGACTGGGGACAGAGGTGCATGGGGGCGGTTCGTTCGTGGCCACCCCTTCGGGGATCACGGCGTCAGGCAATAGATAGATAGATAGAATAAATTTAAAAAATCATCAATATTAATATTAATAATAATAATAATAGAAAAAGAAAAAGATAAACAATAAATACAGACAAAAAGTAAGCAGAGGTTATACAAGAAACTTCAAGTTAAAAATGCTTGATTAAAATTATTGATGTCAAATTTTAGAATACAGTCACAATAATTGACCCTAAAAAGATTAAATTTATGGAACAATTTACTTGCCTCAAAACCTCTGTCCACTAAGAGTCTGTATAGTAACCTAGCTCTAGCCCAAAAGTCATCTATTTTAGTGCAGATTTTACAAAATCTTATTAATTGGGAATAAAACAATTATAAGTTATTTTACTATCGATATTACTACTAGGGAAAGGAAAGTTTATTACGTTAAAATTAAAATCATCAACTTTGTGATATACTTTAAGTATGCACTGTTCATTAACAATCTCTATATTTATATCAAGAAAATTTTCAACTTTATAATTTACGTTACATTGTGTGAGGGGAATAGAATTAGGGTAAATAAGTTTAGCAACTTGATTAAAATTTAACAAATTGCAAACAAGAATATCATCAATATATCTACTATTATTACTTAATAGTTATTAATAGTTTTATATAGTGTCCTCCCCTGCAATGTTGTAATGGACTCTTCCATGTCAAATAGTTTCCAACAGGTCCTAAATGAGCTAATAATTATGTCTATAATCATTGTGTAACTTACAAATATATAATATCTTAATAAAAACATGGTAAAATATTAGTTGCAGTTAGATAGGAGTATAGTAGGCTCTAAGACATGGTTAAATATTAGTTGCAGTTAGATAGGAGTATAGTAGGCTCTAAGACATGGTTAAATATTAGTTGCAGTTAGATAGGAGTATAGTAGGCTCTAAGACATGGTTAAATATTAGTTGCAGTTAGATAGGAGTATAGTAGGCTCTAAGACATGGTTAAATATTAGTTGCAGTTAGATAGGAGTATAGTAGGCTCTAAGACATGGTTAAATATTAGTTGCAGTTAGATAGGAGTATAGTAGGCTCTAAGACATGGTTAAATATTAGTTGCAGTTAGATAGGAGTATAGTAGGCTCTAAGACATGGTTAAATATTAGTTGCAGTTAGATAGGAGTATAGTAGGCTCTAAGACATGGTTAAATATTAGTTGCAGTTAGATAGGAGTATAGTAGGCTCTAAGACATGGTTAAATATTAGTTGCAGTTAGATAGGAGTATAGTAGGCTCTAAGACAGCTAGGACATCCTTATGGGGAAATACTTAGGAAAATGCCATTTTCAATAGGTAATATCTCTGTAACGAGCCTAATAGAACATTTTATGTTTAGAATATTTTTGCTAGCCTAATCCTGAAGTTTAACCCGTCTATTTTGGGACACCCTGTACACATCGTGTGTCGCTGTTAAGGAGTATTAGGCCTACTAACAAATTATATGAATATTCATTATCTGTGAAGAGCTTGTTTAAAAGGACAATTAAATGCTTCTTGCCTATCATCAACACGAAAATCATAAACAAATATATTACAAATGTAAGGATACATTAAGGGAAAACACTCATTAGATTAAGTATTTGAACCATTACTGTCAGAATGTGTTACAACTGATCCATAGATGGCATAAAATAATGTTGTAAACAAATACACCTAAAGAAGTAGCTACTAAGTATAATATGAAGAAATAAGCACATCGAAGAACACAGTACAGTACTGCACTGTCACACATAATAGTCATGAACACTACAGTACTGCACTGTCACACATAATAGTCATGAACACTACAGTACTGCACTGTCACACATAATAGTCATTAACACTACAGTACTGCACTGTCACACATAATAGTCATGAACACTACAGTACTGCACTGTCACACATAATAGTCATTAACACTACAGTACTGCACTGTCACACATAATAGTCGTGAACACTACAGTACTGCACTGTCACACATAATAATCATGAACACTACAGTACTGCACTGTCACACATAATAGTCATTAACACTACAGTACTGCATAGTCACACATAATAGTCGTGAACACTACAGTACTGCACTGTCACACATAATAGTTGTGAACACTACAGTACTGCACTGTCACACATAATAGTCATGAACACTACAGTACTGCACTGTCACACATAATAGTCATGAACACTACAGTACTGCACTGTCACACATAATAGTCATTAACACTACAGTACTGCACTGTCACACATAATAGTCGTTAACACTACAGTACTGCACTGTCACACATAATAGTCATGAACGCTACAGTACTGCAGTCACACATAATAGTCGTGAACACTACAGTACTGCACTGTCACACATAATAGTCGTGAACACTACAGTATTGCACTGTCACACATAATAGTCATGAACACTACAGTACTGCACTGTCACACATAATAGTCATTAACACTACAGTACTGCACTTTCACACATAATAGTCGTTAACACTACAGTACTGCACTGTCACACATAATAGTCGTTAACACTACAGTACTGCACTGTCACACATAATAGTCGTGAACACTACAGTACTGCACTGTCACACATAATAGTCGTGAACACTACAGTACTGCACTGTCACACATAATAGTCGTTAACACTACAGTACTGCACTGTCACACATAATAGTCGTGACACTACAGTACTGCACTGTCACACATAATAGTCGTGAACACTACAGTACTGCACTGTCACACATAATAGTCGTGAACACTACAGTACTGCACTGTCACACATAATAGTCGTGAACACTACAGTACTGCACTGTCACACATAATAGTCGTGAACACTACAGTACTGCACTGGCACACATAATAGTCGTTAACACTACAGTACTGCACTGTCACATATAATAGTCGTGAACACTACAGTACTGCACTGTCACACATAATAGTTGTGAACACTACAGTACTGCACTGTCACACATAATAGTCGTGAACACTACAGTACTGCACTGTCACACATAATAGTCGTTAACACTACAGTACTTCACTGTCACACATAATAGTCGTGAACATCCAATTATATATATTCTGCAAATGAAATACATTGGATTCATTACTTGGTATATTTTACATATACATCTAAAATTGCATTCACAAAATAGTTCACTTAGAGTGAACATTTTATAGGTTGGGAAATGTTCTGAAGCTACAAGTCACCTGTATATATATAGTTAGGTTACATATTATATTTTATTATATTAATGTTCTGAAGCTAAAAGTCACCTGTATATATATAGTTAGGTTACATATTATATTTTATTATATTAATGTTCTGAAGCTACAAGTCACCTGTATATATATAGTTAGGTTACATATTATATTTTATTATATTAATGTTCTGAAGCTAAAAGTCACCTGTATATATATAGTTAGGTTACATATTATATTTTATTATATTAATGTTCTGAAGCTAAAAGTCACCTGTATATATATAGTTAGGTTACATATTATATTTTATTATATTAATGTTCTGAAGCTACAAGTCACCTGTATATATATAGTTAGGTTACATATTATATTTTATAGGTTGGGAAATGTTCTGAAGCTACAAGTCACCTGTATATATATAGTTAGGTTACATATTATATTTTCATACCTCTGCTTCAAAACCTCTCTATATATACATTTGCTTTGCATGTTGATGTAAATCATATGATTCTAATGTATTCCCATATATTTGTCTTATTTCAATAATTTACCTAAGTTTATGTGTACTTTGAATTTGGTCAATATATTTTACGGACTGTATTAATATCAAAACAATTTTGTAATTAATTTCCTATGGCACATTTTCTTGTTGTTTGTTGTCCTGCCTGAATTAATAGCACTATTTTGATCATCCTAATATTATACTAACAGTTTTTCTTTCACATTGTTAAGTGGCTATGAATCCCGTTGATTAACCCTAAGAAAGTGCAACAGGTTCGTATCACCAATTCCGATTTTTTCTTTCCAGTTATTTTCATTTTTGTTGTTGTGAAGAGTAGCCCTAACTTTGAGATCCAGTACTGTGTTTTGTTGGTTTGCATTTATTCCCGCCCTGTACTGCTACCACTAACCCCTGTGTTGAGAGAGTCTTCAGTGAAAAGGTGTTGTTCTTATTCCTTCCAAGCCTCCGCAACCCTACTTCTACAGCCTTTCCTTTACGTAAGTTATGTCACACATTTATTAGTTATTATCATATAAGATACATGATTCTCAACAGGAGATACGATATGTGAAAACAAGTCTGTCTATTGTATACACGTGTTCTAGAGATAAATATTTTCCATTATAAAGTAATTATGTTTGTTTATAAGTGCTAGAAGACTGGAAAAGGGGAGAGAAAAGTGTGTGGAAACCACAGGGGGATATGTCTCCCTTGTATAGTGGGGAAGATGTATAGTGCTGTAGGATAGTGATCGAGACAGTGAGAGGGTTACAACTTACCAGAGGAACTGGAAGGTGAGGAGTAGTGTGGGTTTAGGAAGAGTGGAGGCTGTGTAGAACAGATTTTTTCCTAGGGATATACAGTAGTGCTCAGACATGTTTGGAGTAGGGATGGACGGTGTGTGCTTCATTCATAGGCTTGGAGAAAGCTTATGGCAGAGTACATAGAGAAGGACTGTTGAGAGTACTGATGAATTACAGAGTAATGGTAAGTTGATGAAAACTGTGAGGAACGTGTGTAGGGGTGGCAGTGCGTTTATAATGTTCTGAATATTGGGTTAATGCACAGGTGAGTGATGTCTCTGTGGATGTTCAGTATTTAATGGATGGAATCATGAGCACAATTTAAGGAGTAACAGCTGTGTATGTTGGAGTACTGGTGATGGAAGGGAGTGAGTGGAAGATGTGTATGCTATTTTTTGTTGGTGATACAGTTCTGATGAGAGATGATAAGTGATAGTTGCTGGATTTGGTCATTATGTTTGGTTCTGTGTGTGGGAAGTGGAACCTAGTGGTCAATGGAGTGAAGAGTGGGGTTGTTGTCTTGGAGAGGAATACAGTCACAGAGTCGGAATGGTCAGCTGATGGAAAATGTCAGCTCAATGAATCATTTGGGGAATGTGATGAGTGAAGATGGGAGTTTGGAGAATGAGGTGCGAGAGAGGGTGTAGTGGGGGTGGGGGTGGGGGATGGGGGTGGAGGTGGTGTGTATTGAAGCACGACCATCTTAAGTTAAGGAGGGATGGGAGTATTTATTTGCTTATATGTTTATCTTTATATTTTTACTTTAGTTTTTTATTTCCCTAGACCTCCATCGAGCTTCAACCCCCCGACCCTCTTTCAATTAAATAGAAAATTTTTCAGTAGAAAAATGTCCCGCGACACCTAAATTTCGTGAAAAGGTCTTAAAAATTGGGGTGAAAGATCTTAAAATCGCCGAGGAAATGGGCAGAATTTCTGTAAAGCTGAAAACTAATGGGGCTAAGCATGAGGGATAAGGGAGTATCCCCCCTTAATCCCTCTAGTTTATAAAACCTGAGGGATACCGCAAAACTTCAGCATTAGTTGGCCCGTCATGCCGCACACATGGATAAATCAAAGTATGTATGTGTAATTGTGTATACATTAGCATTATTACCTTTGATAAATACCAAAGTATGTATGTGTAATTGTGTATACATTAGCATTATTACCTTTGATAAATACCAAAGTATGTATGTGTAATTGTGTATACATTAGCATTATTACCTTTGATAAATACCAAAGTATGTATGTGTAATTGTGTATACATTAGCATTATTACCTTTGATAAATACCAAAGTATGTATGTGTAATTGTGTATACATTAGCATTATTACCTTTGATAAATACCGCTACTACAGAATGTTCAGCCTTATAAAAACATTGTCTCATGATATCAGTATTACGTTGAGAATATATCATGTTAATAAGTAATTTTACAAACATTTAATCATTATAATTATTAGGTCGCCCCCGTCCCACAAACAAACGTGTGTAAGACATTATTGGGAGAAAGTTGATGCTTGAATTGTTTAAGGGGGGTCACCGTTTTTTTTTCTTTCTCTCCTTTTCTCTCTTTCCCTGGCTTGTATCCATTCGGCCCCATTCAGCCAACTGTTTTAAGAATGTTATCACCATCCAGGTGTCGGTTTCTTCGTGGCGAGCGATAGTGAGCCAGCATTGTTTGGAGAAATCCAGCTTTGCCGGACACATTTTTCTATCGAAAAATGTAAAGATTTAGCTTGCTGTCAAAACAAAAATATTTATATGCAGGCTCCCTACCGCTCGCCAGGAAAACATTGACACCTGGATGGGTGTAAACGTCTTAAAACAGTAGGCTGAATGGGGCCGAATGGATACAAGCCAGGGAAAAAGAGAAAAGGAGAGAGATATAAAAAAGCCGGTGACCCCCCATAAGAATACAAGCGTTAATATCTGAAATCCAGGCATGCATTGTTCCCTTCTTCTCATTTACCAATAGTAGGCCTACTCTGTGGGTCAAAGTTTATTTTTTATATTTATTTTTTATTTTTTTATTTTTTTACTATAATGAACCGAAGATTTCCAAATAGATTGCACGTATCTAAGCTATTATATGTTGGTTATTACTAGGTAAGGTTTAACGCATAAATCATTATAAGCAAAATTGAAGGTACTAAAACGCTTACAAAATACAATAATCTAGGTTAATAATATGTGAGTCAGGTACAAGGGGAGATAGAAGGGCAGGAAGACCCCCATTGAGATGGAGAGACTGTGTAAGAAAGGCTTTGGATGATAGAGAAATGACTATAGATCAGGCAGGGGAAGTGGTGGTGGACAGGAGTGAATGGAGAATGCTTGTGAATAGTTGAGTGAACACGTGGTCATTTGGAGTAAGGGGTCGGGCGCAAGTTCGACTAGATAATAGTCCATCAGGCGCCTGGCCCGGGGGGACGATTAATATGAAGGGTGTGCCTGGAAGTGTGGTGGGAGGGCTTGTGGCTTTGGCTCCGCTTCATGTCTGCCTGCCGAGATCGGAACCTCTCCGGGTGGTCAGGGGCCGGGGGAGTGCTGGAGCGACCTTGGTAACCCTGGTCTCTGGGTCTTCTCCTGGGTGACCTGGATGTGTGTGAGTATGTGTTTTTTATCTGTTTATTTTTTGTTTTATGTTGTTTTTGTGTTTTCCCTGTTCTTGCTCTGTCTTGAGTCGGCTACCCCCAAAATGGGGATTGGGCCTGAGCATATAGATAGATAGATAGGTTAATATTAGGATCAGAGTATGTGCAACAATTAACTTGTAATGGGCACTATGGTAGGTTATATATAATATCAGTTGCTGGTCTTAATAATAATGCTTGCTTTAATTTACATTGGCTATGAAACTATTTTGTACTAATATAAACGGATATATATATATATATATATATATATATATATATATATATAGTTATATATAGTTGTAGCAACAGATACCCCAGGTGGGAAGCGGAAGCGAATAACGACAAGTAACACCAACGTAATGATGAAAAACATCTTTATTGATTTATCAGTGACAGTTTCGACATTCCTTATGTCATCATCAGCCATGACATCAGACAGATGATGACATAAGGAATGTCGAAACTGTCACTGATAAATCAATAAAGATGTTTTTCATCATTACGTTGGTGTTACTTGCCTATATATATATATATATATATATATATATATATATATATATATATATATATATATATATACACAGTATATATTTATATGCAAAATATCCACAGGGAAGGAAGACAACAAAAATGGAGTCCCAAGCACTTTCATATTGTTGCATCTTCAGGGGACAGACAGATAATGAAACTACATAAGTAAAATGGGAATGTGTATTTATTACTATATTTATTTATATTGCATATGACAGGAATGTAAATGGGAATGTGTATTTATTACTATATTTATTTATATTGCATATGACAGGAATGTAAATGGGAATGTGTATTTATTACTATATTTATTTATATTGCATATGACAGGAATGTAAATGGGAATGTGTATTTATTACTATATTTATTTATATTGTATATGACAGGAATGTAAATGGGAATGTGTATTTATTACCATATAAATATATCTGTATTATGATGTTGGTACAGGACACCTCGCACGAGATGGTGGTGGCGTGCTGCAAGTTCCTGTGTTACTTCTGCCGCACGGGCCGCCAGAACCAGAAGGCTATGTTTGACCACCTACCCTTCCTGCTGGAGAACTCCTACATTCTGCTCTCTCGTCCATCACTACGGGGCACCACTCCTCTTGATGTGGCCTACTCCTCTCTTATGGACAACACAGAACTTGCTCTAGCTCTAAGGTACTGCTGTCGAACACTAGAATCAACTTACAATTATGAAACACATTATAATGATTGTGTATATATTATGGCAAATATTACCAAAGTTAAAGATCTATGGCCAATCTTAAGTCAGTTACTATATTATATGGCAAATATTGAAAACCAATTTATAAGACCTATTGTCTGTTTTCTTATATTTATGTAGTCACATATAGCATCATAAACAGAAGTTTCAATAGTGCAGTATATATTATACAGTATATATACATATTCTTTTTTTCATAATATACTTTCAGTATCAGTATGTCGTCACATATAGTATTATACACACAGGTTTCAATATTTTTGTTCTTTCATAATATACTTTCAATATATATATAATACCAACACATTTATCTGCAATCAACTTAATGTCAACACATTCATTTGGCAAAACAGAAAAAAAAACTTTGAAAACACATAAAAAGATTGAATAATAATCACCCTATTTCTTCTCAGTGCTCGAGTATGTAGATTTTGAGCATGTTTTATGGTATATTACAGAATTCTTTAAGAAGCATTTTTTTTATGAAAATGGATGGAATAATATACCCCAAATATACTCGAATGCTAACTATTGTCGTTACTCTTGCTAAGCCCTAACTCCGAGAAGAACTTCACCGTTGAATATTAATTGTCTGACCTCAAATCCTTCTGCGCTTGTGGCATTTTGTCGCTGCCGACTGAGAGACTCTTTGGTCATAATTATTTTATTTCCGTGTCCGGGAAACCCTAAGAGTGTGCTGAATGCATTACTGAGGTGAACAGCTCGGGCATGGAAACATACATTCCATTATATTACTTTTAATCTAATGCAAAAAAGAAAAACTTGGATTACTCATGATTGTTCTACTGCGGTTCACAATAAGGAGGAAGCATACTGTACAGACGGTACCGAGGCCTGCAAACTCATTAATCTCAAACTTTTAATGTATCTTCCCTGAATCGTGCCAAATCTGTTATTGGACTTTCCAAAAACTCTTTCATGAATATTATATGTAAGCTGAACTCTTCGCTCAAACTTTCACTAAAAACTCCACCTTGGATGATTCCAGTGCTATTCCTCCCTCTCCACCCCCCTCTCACTTACTTATGCCTTAAACACATACATACATACATACAAGTTTAAAGATCACTTCGTTCACAGAGAGTGTGGTTGACGTCTTATGTCCTAAATCTCAGCTTTCCAGGCGGCTCTGATCTGGGCATTCTCTATCGTCAGATTCCTTATGTTGAGATCGGACCCAAGTACATGATATCATGTCTTTCTAGGTCTAGCCCTACATGCAGCTCCCCCCACGTTCATAGTATGGAATTTCTTCACTCAGTTTTGACCATCCATTCTCTCCACATATCCAAACCAATGTAACCTATTATTATGCATCATCTCACTGATACTTCTAATGCCCAGATGTCTTCTTAGTTCCTCACTTTATATCCCCTCCCAGGGATTTAATCTACATATCAATCTCACCATTCTCTTTTCATTCTATTCCATTCTTTTAATGTCTTACACTTTAACCAGCCACATTTCCGAGGCATATGTCATTACACACCTAGCACATGAGGCATACACCTTCCCTTTAAGGTGAAGTGGGAAATCTCTCATGGTCAAGAAGCAACAGTTCACTGAAATTCACCCAGCTGCTTCTGATTCTGGCAGCTACAGCACCAACTTCAGCAGAAACTGTATCACCCAAGTACAGTTGTTGTTGTTGTTGTTGTTGTTCCCCAAGCTGCCGGGCCGAACAGCCCCAAGGCCCTGAGCAAGGCCAAGGCCATAACCGAGCGCCCCCACAGAACCCTCCCCGCCGACCACAATAAAGCCTGGGTGACCGAAGCCACTCCATGGCGGGGAGCTGAGGAGGGTGCGGAAATGCCCGGGAAACCAAAGCCCCACCCAGGGCCCTGTGTCCCTCAGCAATTATGAAGAGAAAGTTGAGGGGCAAGGGAAAAATGTGACGCTTTGG
Source organism: Paralithodes platypus (assembly GCA_032716605.1). Classification (NCBI taxonomy): domain Eukaryota; kingdom Metazoa; phylum Arthropoda; class Malacostraca; order Decapoda; family Lithodidae; genus Paralithodes; species Paralithodes platypus. The sequence goes on along the minus strand of CM064513.1, from coordinate 83,361,306 downwards.
CTTCCAATCTTGGTAGATTGGGAGGTCAATCCACGTTAGAGACGCCGTCACTTGAGATCTAGAAAATATATAAGTAAAAGGAACAGTCAGAGTAAGCTATGGGTATGGCAGAGATTGCTCAGTTCTCACTCTAATAGACCAGCCCATCACCACATGACTAGAACCCAATCCTCTCAGCATCAGATAGGAAAGGCCCTAGAAAGCCGCCTTTGGCGGGGGGATAGCTCCCCTATTTCAACCCTTTTCGGGGTTGGGCACCCGCCCAGCTGTAGTACTCTATGTTACTGACAGTACATACAAATTACAAAACCTAATTTAATGGTGATATTCAGGTTTGGCCTTACACTTACACTATTGAATCTCAGAGCAGAGGCTAGAGAGAAATGGCGCTAAAGAAAATACCTGAAATCCTTATTATTAAATAGTGTACTGGTACTGTAGTGAAGAATTACTGTTTATTATGACGATGGATTTTGTACCTTCCCAAGTACAGTAGTATAATTTGTTAACACACTTCCAAGGTCATTCAACAAAAGTTCTCCCTTACACACTGTGCATTCAAAGTCTGCTTCTCGTCAATGGTCCTCGCACCTTATTACACCTCTTGTGCACCCAGTCATTACAGACGAAAGATTAAACAAAATTACTTCCCTCCCCCTTCCTGCAAACTGCACATGGGAAGTCTCCTCTTCCTTCCATAGTTCCGTGCCTTACTCCATTGTTTTATATATATATATATATTTTTTGTATTATTATTTTTTTATTCTATATTCCAACTACTCCCTCTCGGGCATAGGCTGAGAGCCTGCACATTCACTGCTCAACACAGTGAAGCCTGTGAGGTCTTGTTCCAGTCTAGGAAGTGAGACAAGTGAAGCATGAACTACAGCCAGCCTTTCGCCAACCTGCCATCGCAGACGCGAGGCTCTTGGCTGCCCACTCATGGCTCAAAGCAGTCCCACTTCTGAGGCTGCTTCGCCTTTATGCTTCACTGTCTCACGTCCTAGACTCGGACCCTCACTCTCAGAACGCCACCTATTGAGCAATGAACTCACTAGGCATTGGACCCCTGCAGCATATTTTGAATATGGGAATATTCATACAGTGCTATTTAATCAGGGAACAATGAGCTTATTTTTTTGGCGTTTTCGGTGGGCTTTGTGGTAATGCACTGATACTAGGTACAGCACAAATTCCAACCCAATAATATCTTTCCATTTACATATCGGGATTTGAACCCGGGACCTTTGGATTACCAGTCCAGTGGCAAGACCACTCCACCACACCTCCCCTTACTCTTAATCCCTTGTTTACCATACCGTCTTTCCATCTATTAAACTTTACCTCTGCTTCCTGTACACTATCTGCATTATAACAACATCTGTAGGAGTCCTGTTCTAAATTCCCTTGACAGTGCCTCCAGTACTAAGACAATCATCAGCAGGCTCAGCATCGAGCCTTGAGGGACACCGACTTTCATTGGAAATTCTTTTCTCAAGCCCCCATTTACTCTAATTGCTGCCTGTGACCCCTCATATATTTTAATTAACACACGCACCAACCATTTCTCTACTTCAACTTTTCTCATGGCCCATTGTATAATCTCTCGGGGCACCTTGTCAAAGGCTTTCTCCAGGTCTACAAAGACTAGGTATAACTCGCTGTATAGCTCCTGCAGTTGCCTAAGAATGAAGTAGAATCGGTAGTGCCCTGACCGGTCATATATCCGAAATGCATGCCGCTAATGCCAATGTTGTTCCTGATCATCCATTCAAAGACACTTTTTCAAACTTTCATGACTTGGTCCAGTATTTTCAGGCCCCTATTGTTTCCCCTATCTAAGGAATCACCCTTGCCTTTGTATATATTTATTGTCAGACTTTTCTGCCATGCATTAGAAATGTTTCCTCCTTGATATAGCATTAATCAGCTCCATGACCAGTCTTGCACTAATGTCTCCAGCTGCCTTTAGCATCTCACCGACTATGTCAGAGCTTCCAGCAGCTTTGCCGGTCTTCATTTTATCTATAGCACTTTTCACGGCGTTACATCCAATCAAATGTGAGGGGACATGTACCCTACTAGGAGTGCCGTGTTGAGCTGTTCTATGTTCTATTCAAACTCCACATTTAGAAATCTTTCATAATACACCTTCCATGCCTCTCTGATTTCGTTTTCTGTATAAGTCATACCATTATCATTATTTATAGAGTATTTAAAATCTGTACTGTATGTGGTAACCCAGGTTCGAATCCCGGTGGATCACATGTTTCCTTTTATTCATTTCATTGGGAGGTGTTTGGTGTTGGAGTGAAATAAATACAAATAGACTATAAAGCTTTCGCCCACAACGTCCTTGTACTCCTTCACACTCCTAATTAGTTTATACATCATTGTTATTATTCTTTCTACACGCTTGTTCTCTTACACTATCCTGTATGGCTTTCTTTGCTCTTTAGACCTCCTTTCTTGCTTTACATATGGTGGTCAGGTATTTTTCCCTGCTGTCGCATTGCTTCCATGCTGAGAAGCAACTTTTCTGTTCTTTGACTGCAACTATAACATCACTATTCAACCACGAAGAGACTTTATGTCTAGATGGACCCTTTGTTTTGCCACAGACTTTGTCTCCGGCATAACGGATGCTACGTTCCATATCCCAATCTCTTCTAAGGATGTACTTTTTGCCTTCTCTGGGCTTGATACTAAGAAGGTGTACGGACCAGATGGTGTTCCTCCTGTTGTACTAAAAAACTGCTCTTCCGTGCTGACTCTGCTTCGGCGAACTCTTCTGTGTCTGTCTTTTCTCTAACAGCTTCCCTTCTTGCTGGAAGTTTGCTCTCATTCAACCTGTCCCAAAAAGGGTTGACCTCTCTCAACCCTCCAACTATCATCCAATTGCTGTCATTTCTTGCATCTCTAATAAAGTTTTTAAATCTATTCTTAATTCAAAATATCTTAAGCCTTTGTCTCTTTTTGGGACTTCTGTGAGATTTTTCCTATTGTGCTAGACATATCGAAAGCTTTCGATAGAGTTTGGCTCAAATCTCAAATTTCTAAACTAACCTCTTTCAATTTCTATCCCTCTATCTGTACCTTTATCTCAAATATCCTTTCTGACCGTTCTATAGCTGCGGTTATGGATGGCCATCGCTTACTCCCTCCACCTATCAACTCCGGTGTTACCCAGGGTTCTGTCCTGTCTCCAGTTCTATTTCCAATGTTCATTATTGATCTTCTCAATCCTATCCACTCATATGCTGATGATTCTACCTTATACTATTCAACTAGTTTTCCACAACGACCCACCATGCAATTACTTTATAAGTCTTGCCTATCTTCTGATTTATCATCCGATTGGGGCAGTTAAAATCTTGTTACTTTCAATACTTCTAAAACCCAATATTTCCATATATCTACCCGTCACAATCTTCCACACAACTATCTCTTACTCTTCAACAATACACAAACCAACTCTTCATTTTCTCTCAATATTTCTGGTGATTGTTTTTCTTCTGACCATTTTTGTAAAGATTGTATTGCCACTCTTGCTAAGACAGCTTCCCAGTAGTTAGGTGTGCTCAATTGTCTCTGTGTGAGTTCTTCACTCTCACACAGCTTCTTGCTTTGTACAGGGGCACAGTGCGCCCATGTATCGGGTATTGTTCGCATATGTGGGGAGGTTCCACCCATACCGCACTTCTTAAAAGGATTCAGAGTCAAAAAAATGTTGTCTCATCAACTAACCTCCTCTTACTAATTCTTTACAATCTCTCTCTACATACCGCAATGTTGCATCTCTCTCACCCTTATACTGCTATTACAATAATCCGTGTTCTTCAGAGCTTTCTTAGCGTATGCTTCCTCCCTTATGGAGAGTGGGAAGCACCCACCTTTCAACACATTCCCACCCATATTGTCCAACTCTGTAACCCAAGAGTGAACCAACTTTCCCAGTCTTTCTTGTACTCAACAAGTAAGCTCTGGAACTCTCCCTCAATCTGTCTTTCCCTCATCCTATGACTTAAATTGCTTCTAGCTCTGTGTGTCCAATCATTTTTAATCTAACGTACCTTGAATTTGGCTCTCTATCAAGCTTTCAAATTTGGAGGAGGAGGAAAAACTTGTTACAGGCAGCTTTGCCTTTTGTCTCCTTCATATACATAGAAACAAAATATTAAGACATGCATGGAGACAGGGACTGAAATGGCTTTATAAACTATTAATAAAGGGTAATTGGTTTACCTCCAGAGAGCACCATCTGGAAAAGATTGCTGTGTACCTGTCACGGTGCGGGCTGCAGAGCAACAGCGAGTTGGTGGAAAAGGGATATCCTGACCTGGGCTGGGATCCTGTGGAGGGAGAGCGATTCTTAGATTTCCTAAGGTTCTGCGTATGGGTTGGAGGTAAGTTGGCTATATAATACGGAGGTTGAAGGTATTTCACACAATAAAAGATAATTTGTTTTAGTTCTTAAAGATAAATACACGAAGCAGAGAGAAAGTGGATCAATCAGTATAATTATATATCAATGTGATGCATACATGTGATTGCATACATCAATCAGTATAATTATATATCAATGTGATGCATACATGTGATTGCATGACAGTGTGGTAATCCCGACACTGACTTACGGAAGCGAAGCATGGACGTTGGTTGAGAGACTCAGACCAAGAGTGAGAGCAGTGGAAATGAATTACTTAAGGAGTGCGTGCGGAGTTACATGGAGGGATAGACAGACTAATGAGGAAGTAAGAAGGAGGTGTGGTGTGGAGGTAGATGTGCTGGAAAGTGTGAAAAGGAACAACTTGAGATGGTTCGGCCATATGGAACGTATGGAAAGCGAGAGAATGACTAAGAGGGTGTACGAGAGCGAGGTGGAGGGACAGAGGGGGAGAGGTAGACCGAATATGAGGTGGAAGGATGGAGTGAGGAAGTACATGAACGAAGGCGGTGCTGGTTGGGGGGAGGGGTGTCGACTGACTGGGGACAGAGGTGCATGGGGGCGGTTCGTTCGTGGCCACCCCTTCGGGGATCACGGCGTCAGGCAATAGATAGATAGATAGATGCATACAAGTAGATATGGTAGTAATATAACTTTGGGTACTAATCTATTTCAAATTTTAAGAATTAATAAATGTGACACTTAATGAGGTCCCTTCGAGTTTAATAAATGAAAAGTCAGTGAGGGAATATTAACAGAGAGGAAATATGAAATATTAGACGATATTAAATGAAAAGTCAGTGAGGGAATATTAACAGAGAGGAAATATGAAATATTAGACGATATTAAATGCAAATATTATATTGCTTACTAAATATATTATAATCACTATGAACCTTAATTTAGCATGTTTAACTCTCAAAGTTGTCAGCCTTGTTGATTGTCTGCTTACAGTGCAACAGTAAATTTGTATTCTAATGATTTGTTCTTGGTGACGTTAAAGGACACGTACACCAGTAATTGTGGCAATAGCTTAAACAGAAATAAAATGCAGAAAATCACTCGAGCTGCCAGCCCAAGTAGAGTACTTGTATTGGTCTAATGTTAGAGTGTTCACCTCATGGGGACCTGGCCTGGTACCACCTCCACGAAAACACACAAAAACAAAAACAAAAAAGGGGCGGGGGGGGGGGGGATTTCCGCATCCAACGACGTTTAGGTGTGTTGGTAAAGTTGTAAATAGTCGAGTAAAGCCAATGTTGAGTTAACAAATGTAGTACTGAGTAAAAATTCGACAAGGGTGGCAGCGTTAAAGGGATGTTTCAGAGCCTTAGTAGGGATACTGTAAATAGGCTAAGTAAATCCCATGGCTTACTGGCTTGCCTTAACTGGTTAGTTAACAACAGCTGCTAAGGATAGAGCTCTCACATAATCTCAGTGATGATGATGTTCTGACAATCATGTTGGAATGGAGGTACGTGTGCGGCAGTATGGAGACATCTCAAAGGGACGAAACTAAATGACAAGTTATCATTGTTGAAGGACAATTGTCTTTAATGGCTCCATGTTGTGTCTGCATTGCATCCTTGCCATCGTCGTCAGTCAAAAGTCACTGGTGATCATCATCCCAGAGCTTCCTAGTTATTTCGCTCAGATATGTCTCGCTTCCTTGCAGTTCACTCAGAGTCTTCGCTACCTAGATGTAATGTGATGTAATGCCAGAAACTGTGACAAAGGCTTAAATAGAAATAAGATGCGAAAAATAACTTGAGTTGTCAGCCCAAGTGGAGTACTTCTATTTTTTTTTCTATGTGAGTGAGGGAGGCAAAAGGCAGAACTGCCTATAGCGAGTGCCTCCCCCATAGTTGAAAGAGTGACAGGGCCAAAATCAAGGGACGTTCGAGCCAAAATGCCTGGACACACGGAGTTTGAAGCAATTTAAGTCATAGGAAGAGGGAAAGACTGATTCTGGGAGAGAGTTCCAGAGCTCAGCAGTTGAATAGAAGAAAGTTTGGGAGTAACGTTTCACTCTTGGGTTGGAGAGTTGCACAGAGTAGGGGTGGGATTGTGTTGCAAGACGGGTACCACATGCCCTACGTAAAGGAGGTGGTATACACTGGAAAAGCTCTGCGGAACACTGATTATTATAGTAGCGATAGAATAGCGAGAGAGATGCAACATTGCAGAGAGTTGGTGAGTGGATGGGAGTTAATGATACGAAAGGCCTTCCTTTCAACTTTGTCTAGGAGAGCAGTGTGAGAGGAACCTCCCAACACATGTGAACAATACTCAATACAAGGACGCACTATGCCCCTGTACAGAGCAAGAAGCTGTGCAGGGGTAAAGAACCCCCTAAGGCGGTTGAGTACACCCAGCTTCTGGGAGGCTGCCTTAGCAAGACTGGTTATATGGTCCTTCCAAATGAGAGCAGAAGAAAAAAGAGATGCCAAGAATATTGAGAGAAGATGAAGGATTGATTTTTGTATTGTTGAAGAATAAGGGATAGTCCGCTGGGAGTTCCGGACGGGTAGATAGATGGAGAAATTGGGTTTTGGAAGCATTAAAGGTAACAAGGTTTTCTCTGGCCCAATTGGAGATAGTATTTAAATCAGAATTTAAGAGTTCTATGGCTTCATTATGTTTGTCTTTGAAGGATTGCTGGCTGGGGCGTTCTGAAAAACTAATGGAGTAGTGTAAGGTTGAGTTGTCTGCGTATGAATGGATGGGAATTGAGGTACAGTTGAGATCATTTATAAAAATTAGAAAGATAATAGGAGATAGGACAGAGCCCTGAGGAACACCAGAGTTTATAGGGTGAGGAAGTGAGCGATGGCCGTCCACAACCGCAACTATGGAACGGCCGGAAAGGAAATTAGAGACAAAGGCACAGATGGAGGGATAGAAACCGAAGGAAGGTAGTTTAGAAATTAAAGATTTGTGCCAGACTCTATCGAAGGCTTTCGATATGTCTAGTGCAATAGAAAAAGTTTCACCGAAGTTCCGAAAGGAGGATGACCAAGAGTTAGTAAGATATGAAAGAAGATCACCAGTAGAGCGACCCTTAAGGAAGCCATACTGGCGATCTGAGAGCAGATTATGAGAAGAGAAATGCTTAAGAAATTTGGAAGCAAGAATAGTTTCAAAAACTTTAGTCTAGTGGTAGAGAGTTTGCCTTGTAAACATGTATATAATATACATATATATATGTATATATATATATATATATATATATATATATATATATATATATATATATATATATACAGTATATAATATATATATATATATATATATATATATATATATATATATATATATATATATATATATATTAGTTTTATTTTATTTATTTTATTTTTCATTTTATTTTATTTTTGTATTTTATTTTTTTATTTTTTTTTTGGGGGGGGGGTTCTTCATCTAATGAAGTTTAGATGATTGGGGAAAATTGTAAATTGTAAACAAAGTAAATATAATGTTATGTCAGTACAAATAGTAGGCCTACTGAGTGAAAATGAGAGGCTTTACACAGACTACATCCGTTGCCACTCCATAACATGACATAAACACTTGGAGTGTTGACAGAGGAAAGTAGCATCATGTGAACTATTTTGTGTGGTTATACAGCCAGATATCCATTTTTGGCTTGTAATTCTCTGATAAAATCACCGAAATGAGTCACCCATTTTATTAATCCACTATAGTATTAACTTGGGTAATTGAAGGCAAACTTGGCGCACATGTGGTAAGAATGACAGCCAGGAAAGAATGACAGCCAGCATGCTAGAAAATACTCTAACAAGTTTTCTAATGTGGCACCCCATAATAAGTTGGTTACGGCGATGTCAGAGATTAGTACGAAATTAATATGAAGGCCATTAGCATATTTGATAGTTCAGATATAATTATATATATTTTTGTGTTTTTGTTTTAAGACGAGGCGCTGGTTCTTGGGAAAGAAAGATAATAAGAAACCGAATCTGCATATCTTCTAAGAAGGAAGAAACTTTTTTTGTAATGAAGCATAGTTAATCATAATATATATAAAGGTTCTGAAAATCAGAAAAAATCGCATATAACTGAAGCTCATCGATCTTGTTTTCATTTGCATTTACTAAACATTGATGTGCAAGTTTACTTGACGAATATGATGTATGTCAGATAAGTTACTGTGATTGTTTACAAGTGTGTCCTCTTTGTCTCGTTGGCATCAAGTCAATACTATGTTTTATTGTAGATTAAAATGCTCTCTTATTTTATCTCTAATAAACACTTTCATTTGCTAGATAATTATTATTAGGCCTATTATTATTATTTATTTTTTATTTTTTGTAAAAGTTACACTTTCATGCTAAGGATATAATTTACTTAATTATATATTAGTTACAGATTTATCATTAGCCACTGTCAGTCTTTTCAGTACAATGTGAATAATTTAGCATTATGAATTATAGCTCCTATGTTAATGTGAGGCTTTTTAACCCTTTCCCTGCGGGAGCCGTTAATGGCAATTTACTGCAATTTAAGCCCAATTAAAGCCTGTGGAGACGAGTGTGAGTGAGCGGGAGTACGGTAGGCCCCCGTCTGCTCTCCGGCATGTTTGCTGTGGCACTGAGAATCTCACCCCATATCTTGCGAGATATATGCAGCGCGTCCAAAGGCAAATGCAGCATGACATTACTAATTTTTAACGAATATTGCCGATGTATGTAGCAACGATGTGGGCGCTACGAAGCTCGTTCTGGTGTCATTCTGAAGCTATTTTCTTCTAGTTTTTTTGCTGTAAAAATGTCATTTAATTCTGGTACTTGCTTAAGCAATCAGGACTGCCTGAATGAGCCCTATTATAGCGGAAATATTCCCGCAGCATAAGAGTTAAGAAGAATATTGATAATAGTAATACAAGATAAATAGTAGAATTAAAACATTAATGTTCGTTTTCTTAAGTACTGAAAGAGTTGACAAAAGTGTTCTGTATTTGCTTTGTACTAATTGTGACTGTAACTGTGGGCGATTGTGGGCTGAAGTGTCCCCACCACAGAGTTGTAGATTAAAAGGCGGCGCACTGGGCCGATACCATTATGACACTGTACCATGACACTGTACCGGTACCCAAGCCAGCTAATTATCTATAGAAGCGCATGTTACATCATAAGTCAACATGAAGGGTTACCTAACTTGCTTGCATGGTATATATTTTATACATCACTGTATTGTATATTGATATTTATTATTATCTATTTACATCCAGATGCCTTGCTAAGTGATATATTTTGCGAACATTTGATAATGTTGAGAGATGGTGGTCTAGACACGGTGAGATAGCGGAAAGTGAGTCTCCTCTATGTTCTGGGGTAGAGGGTGTTTGTTCTAGTGTAAAACTCTGTGGTCCCCACTCTGCCAGGTCTTAGCCGGGATCAGGAGCTACAAGGTACAAGGTTGTTGTCCCGCCTCTACAGAACTGCCTCTCACTACCTCATTTACTTTTAGTATTCTACTTTGATTTTCATTCTTCATCTTTCCTGAATTTTTCCTTGTTATCTTTCTGTCTGTAGTATAATTACTTTTGTAGCGATTTTTGCTTCATACACTGTTCTCATTTTGATATGTAAGTTGAACACACTCAATTAGATGCTTATTTTTAAATCAGAAATATAATGAATTTATTCGTTATAAAATGCATTGGCTGTGTCCTGCACAACAACCTGCACTACTTAAGGGTAACTTTTGGTATCGCTTGATAAACAATGATTGATGAGATTTCCATTTGATATTTGTAATTGTGTATCACCCACCTGCTTGTTAAGAACATTTTGAATATGTTTCCTGAATGCTAATGACTGACTGGAATATGTGTGTAGTTATCAAAATACATGATTTATTTTAACACAGCCTTGGTGAAATAGTTGTAATGAATTAGAGGTGAATTATAATGCAGTTAATTTGTATCATTACAGTGTTCACTAATTATATTTTAGAAAGTCCATCATATTACTTAATTTGATCTACTTTCTCATTACCGAACCCCTAACTTCCACTTTCAGTATTTATAGTGCAAGGTATTTAGAAGCTATAATACAATAAGACTTCATTAAACAAATTACTTGCAAAATAATTGTTAAGGAAACAGGTCAGTGGTAGTTACTAAACAAAACAAAGGTAAAATCACAGTAATCTAAGGAATATATATATATATATATATATATATATATATATATATATATATATATATATATATATATATATATATATATTTAGAGCGAGGGAGAGAGTTTTTCGATTAAATAAGTTATTTACTTAGGAAATCACAATCAGTTTGATAATCGTACGATTTTAGAATTAATATACTTTGCAAGTAATTATGTACCATGATTTGTGTTCATATTATTATATCAATATATAATATATTAATAATTTCATTGTCACTAATTGTTTACCACGAATGATCAGATTCATGAGTGCATTTTCGCCTGTACATTTACCCATTTTACATTAATCCTAAACGTACTCCAAAGGATTAATTACAGTATTGTGTAATCTATATATGATAATACTGTAGTATAATTATGTGTTAACTGTCCCCACCATTATATTCTATCCCCATCCATTACCGTGCACACCCTTATCCACATTCCCTTGGAAACCTCTCTTCCTATATTATCCTTTGGTGTGTCTGCTTCATGTTTTTGTATAGAGTGTATAGAGTTATCGATATGTGGTTTACTTCTAGTGTTACTGTTACTTGGTATCTGTTGATAAATATGTGTGCTCATCCCATAATGCCATCAACAACATACAACAAATAATAATTTTCTATAAATACATAATAATACATGACTATGAAAAAATCATACTTTGGTGAACATTTATTATAGATAAAATTGATAGAGATACATGGATATATTGATACATAGCCTACATACAGTATATAGACAGATTGATAGATAGATAGATTGGTACCGGTAGATAAATAGATTGATAGATGAATATATATAGATAGATAAATAGATTTATATGAAGATTGAGAAATAGATCGATAGGTAGACAAATAAACAGACACATATTGAAGTAGCTAGTATGTGAAAAGTTACCATAACTAAAAACAGTCACCAACTCTTCATTAAAATATTTAATAATTTGTTAATAACATAGCCAATTATACATAAATAAGAAACATTTCAAAGTGCACACATAATTAATTATTTAACTAAAATATTCATAATCAAGTAATCATTACATATTATAAGTGTTATGCCGGATTCTACTTCTTCCGCTGCCCCAGGACACCGAGCAGCCATCACCGTGACATCTGAAACAACTAAGCCGTACTCCCTAGAGAGTTATAAAGTGGCCAGTCTCTTAGTTACTATAGGATCTCTAGTACTCCTGACCGAATACATATTCTCATATCACCCAACCCTAAAGAAAACAACACTCACCACCCGGCCGCTATTCTGTTCCTGACCACCAGCTCATTAAACCTGTCACTTTGCCCAAGCTCTCACCTTTACCTGATAGTCCAGAGCCAAAGGGATTTAAGAGACAGAAGGAGCAAAGGACCATCATAGACCTTTTGGCCCAGACCTCCAAGACCAGCAAAAGACAACAAAAGAGGATACAGGTACGGCTGGAGCGATTATTCGGTAGCTCACCTGCTTCCTCATTCAGTTCCTCTGATGAAGAAAGAGGATCTAGTTCCCCTGGTTCTTCACCTGTACACTCGCTTAGTCCCCCTGGCAAAGATCCAAGTGGTTCCCCTCTCGGCCGAACGTTAACCCGCAGAATGCCGCGAATTATTGACCTTGTGTCACCCACAGTACAGGTCGATTTACCTTTTTATCTATTGGCGTGAAGGTCGAAGGGTATGGTACTTGTGGTATGAATATGGAAGGCGTGGGTTACCAAGTTTCAGAGCTGCCGATTTCTTTTTTTCAACAATTCCATTTATAAATGGACTTGGCACTGGGCGTGACAACACCCTGGTCTGTATATATACAGACCTGGTACTCTGGAGATTAAGTCCCCCTGACATTCAACAAGGATCTAGTCTCCCTGGTCCTTCACCTATACAATTAGTCTTAACACCTGGATCTGCCAAGACTGTGGTACGATGTACCAAATCACTTGCCAACTCACCAGTACACTCGCACATAACACTTAGACTTGGTGAGGAACCAGTATGTAGATCGAGTGGTAAAGTACCTCGCTTATTGAGAGTACCTACGGCAGCTAACCTGCAGAAGAAGAAGAAGGGGTTGCGACGCGACTACAAGAGACATCGCTCTTCTGGTACACCTGTGTTGAAGAAGAACACAACCTCTGATTCCCCCTTGCCTGTGATCCTGGGGAAACTTATTAAACTTTGAAGATGTAGGCCTAAAGGTTCCTGTCCTTCAGGATCCCTTCGAAAACTAAAGTTACTTATATAATACACACACTATCCCCTATTGCCATTTTTGCCGATTTGATCATACACAGATTTCACCTCTTCCGACATCCCAAGACGCCTAGCAGCCATCACCTTGACACCTGCAACAATTATGCCAGTACCTCCACCAAATACATTTTTGAAATGCGAGGGGAAGAGAGAGAGAGAGAGAGAAGAACAAGAAGAAGAAGAAGAGAGAAGGTGTGCATAGCCTCCATCCAAGAGTGACCTAAGCGCACCACTATCCTAGGCCCCTCTAGCACGCAAGCCACCTTCCCGGGCTGTGACATCATTTTGTTCCTGACGTCCAGCCCATTATACTTGTCACTTTGCCCAAACCCTTACCTGTAACTAATAATCTCGAGCCAAAGGTATTTAAGAGACAAGAGGAACAAAGGACTACCACAGACCTTCTGGCCCGGACCTCCAAGATCAGCAAGAGACAAAAAAAGAGGATTTTGGTACGGCTGAAGTGATTATTCAGTAGCTCACATGCTCCCTCGTTTAATCCCTATGACGAGAAAAGAGGATGTAGTCCCCCTGGCAAGGAACCAAAAATTCTCCCTCTCGGCCGAAGGTTTAGTCCCCCTAAAATTCAACAAAGATCTAGTCCCCTGGTCCTTCACATGCACACTTGCTTAGACCTACAGGTGATGTTCTGAGTAGTCCCAATCTCGGACGAATGTTTAGACCAAGTGTTGTTCGACAAGGATCTAGCCCCCCTGGTCCTTCACCTGTACAATCGGTCATAACACCTGAACCTGCCAAGACACTTTGTAGTCTAACTATTAGTATGACGACCAAATCACTTGGCGTCTCATCAGCATACTCGAACGTAACATTTGGACCTGACGAGGAATCAGTGCGTAGCTCGACTGGTAAAGTACCTCGCTTGTTGCGAGTACCTATGGCAGCCAACCTTCAGAAGAAGGTGAAGAAGGCGCTGAGATGCGACTACAACAAGAGACGTGGCCCTCCTGGTACACTGAACATGAAGAAAGAGAAAACAGTCCCTGATTCCCCCTTGCCTGTGACCCCAGGGAAACATATTTAACTGTATAGAAGTAAAGGTATAATAAGTATTGCTGTGCCTGGCCTCCAGGACCCTTCTAAAACTTAAGTTAATTATACAATGCACACGCTATCCCTTATTGCCATTTTCACTGTAAAACAGGTTAATATATATAAGGGTGTATTGAAATAACTGTTACAGACTATGACGAACACATTGTAAAATGGAAAATGAACATATATTGTTGTATCACATTTTCCCCCCAAAAGTGTTATTAATGAGATATATGCTTATTTAGAAATATAGCAAAACAGGGTTACAAATAAAGCACTAAATAATTGATACATGATTAACATGTTAACTAAGGACTTAACTAAAGGTAAAATATACGTTTACCTATTCACACATAATAAAATACGAAATCAAAATATCTTAGAATATGGTGATGATATTAGGTAGTTAGCAGAAAAATACTAATTATTTGAAACAGATTAGCGTGAAAAAATATGTAACATTTGCAACTCTGGCCACGGGGTATAATGCTGATGCCCAAGTCTTTTCGAGTATCCAAACGTAGTTGAAGGTTGAATTGTTTATGAAGCATAGTTCTTGATTCATTAGGGGCTGATCGTTCCTATCTTGAATGAAATTCCGAAAACTTTTTACGACTTGGTATAAAGATTCAAAGATTAAAAATATTGGGTATGATTGACTTCTGTATTACATCAGTTGATGGTAATTAAAATTATTTCAATTAATCTCCTCTTATTACACTGTAATGACCATGTACAGTAGTGGTAATTAATTCTGATCGATTTTGAAGTCTCGAACTTATTAAACGAATCTCTGAAATGCAAATGCTCAGTAAGAATTAGTAAGGAGATTCAATTAAACCCGAAACTGCTTCAAATAAGTTTGTATTGAATTAATGTTCACTACTGTACAATTAATTAAATGACATTAGGCAATAACTTTGTAATGCCCACATTGTTTGAGTATTTTTATCATTCCGCATTGCTTTTTTATTTACTAACATATGGCAGTAATGTCTGCAGACCAATTGAGGATCTTAATGTGCTTCATCCAAGATGCCTTTGGTCTTTCCTATGTTGAAAGATTGTTTTTATTTTAATTAACATAGGCCTACAATAATTTGAGTTGTAAACAGTGTATAAAGGAAATATTACTTACATTGCTTCACCCTGAAAACTAATTATGTTTATAATTCTATATTTCTGGGTGTAAACTTGGATATGAGGGGAGGGGGGGAGGAGCATGAAAAGGGGAGACCAATGCCAGCGTTCGGATTATAACACATGCTTGGACGACACTGAATATTTTACTTTATATCCTTTAAATAATTAATTATTAATATTATTGTTTTTTGTTACATAATAAAGTAAAAATTTTTTTTTATTCGGTACTTAGCACTTAAAGTTTGTAAGCGTTTTTTCAACACCCTATATATATATATATATATATATATATATATATATATATATATATATATATATATATTATATACTAGCAGGGGTACCCGGCATTGCCCGGGTTTAAATTCTACTACCATAATCATCATCATCAATCACTACTACCACAATCATCACAATACTACTACTACTACCATAATCACCGGCCTTGACCTCCCTGTGCCTCATTAAACGGCGACCTCGATTTCGGCCGCTAAATGACCTCCGATTTTGGATCTGACCTCATCCTTACCCCCATTTTGGGAGGCTGCGATCAACTTTCGTTCCATACACCTTTTCGATCGGAGGCCTCCTTCTGCCCCAAACGGCCATATTTTTCATTTTTGTTTTCAATTTCGGCCTCGAAACGACCTCCTATCGTGGCCTCGCCCCCTCTATGACCTGACCCAGGTCAATTGACACCCACATGCAAAGTTTCAGCTCGCCAGGTCCAAAACTGCGGGAGCCTATTAAGAACACACAGACAGACAAACAGACACACAAACTGATTTAATAATATATATACTATATATATATATATATATATATATATATATATATATATATATATATATATATATATATTGATTATTGAATCATTGCCATCACATTCAAATGTCAATATAACTCTGTTGTTCATTGATCTTGTAACTTAGTAAATAATTCTTATATACCTAGTTCGTGTACTCTGTTCTAGTTTTAGTCTCCCAGTCGATTTAAGGACTATGAATGTTCCACTCATAGTGTTGGAATGTTGAAAATATGCACATGACTTGTCTGCAAACTCACTAAATAATTCCTGCTATAGTTGATGTTAATAGTATTGTTTGCAAAACTGTGACTGAATTTAAGTGTGTACTATTGTGCTAGTCTATATATATTACATTCTCAAATAGGTATTTTTCCAAATAGAGAACATAATTATGATTGACACAATTGGGCAAATTTGTTTTAGAAGAGTCCCTCACTTGTGACCGTTATAATGGTAATGTGTCCTTGTGACGTAAGCTAAGACTAACTTGTACCTTGGTGAACTTTGTGTAGGTGAGAGTGTGGAGGAGAACGCCAACCTTGTGATCCGTCTGTTGATCCGTCGTCCAGAGTGTTTGGGTCCTGCACTACGAGGTGAAGGGGAAGGTCTGCTCAGGGCCATCATTGATGCTAACAAGGTCAGTACACTCACACTCATGCTAAAACATTTACATTCAAACATTACCTTATTATTTTTTATAATATGATTTTTAAAAATCTTGCTCAAATTATTTTTCATAAATGCTCTTTTGGATTAAAGTGTGACAAGACGTTAGTAATTGCAAGCTTGTTAACCCGCGGAACACGAAAATGAGGTAGTGAAAAGTGGCCAGTACGCGTAATATCTACCCAGAATTTGTTATATTTACCATATAAGTATTCTCCATGTGTTTTTATTTTACTTATATGATGAACATATGAACCTTGAAGATCGATAAAAGAATAGGGAACAGCAATTGGAGGGTGACAAACGTATATTTTCACCGCCTGGTCGTATTCTGGGGCAGCCGGCCGAGAGACATACACCTTCCTTCTCTAACGTCTCGCATGGAACTGAGCTCTCCGGGAGATCTCTCTCGGGGAGATGTCATCCGTGTCTCCGAGCACGCTAATAAGAGGGAAATATGAGGAAAAATAGCCGATAATTGAGGGGGGAGGAGGGGGTGGGGGGAACACACGTGGATGAGTGTTAGGAGGTACTAGAGGGGAATTATCTTACCTAATCCTATATTCCTTTGTTTTAAGAGTCCCTGGGGCATTTTGGAAGTTTTTTTGTTATGGTCTTGCTTCCGTGAGGCCTATCGTGTTCACTATAGAGACACTTCCGTGAGGCTTATCACGCTTCTTGGGTTAATCTTTCACAATACTCTGATGAATTATGGTGGTGACTGTCAGTGGTTTGAGCCCCCGCTGAGAGTATAGAAGTATATACTGTAGTAGCTCACATGTGTTTGTGAGATTTACTAAATTAATCAATGTGTGTGTATATATATATTTATATATATATACTGTATATATATATATACAGTATATATACAGTATATATATATATATATATATATATATATATATATATATATATATATATATATATAAATTTATATATATATAATAATATACTGTACTGTATATATATATATATACTGTATATATATATATATATATATATATATATATATATATATATATATATATATTATAGATAGATAGATAGATAGATAGATAGATATAGATGTATAGATATTTATTTATGCAATATTTTCTTAATATTCACATTTTGTTTTCTTTTAATGTAATTTATAGAAAACATACCCACCAAGACCTCATGTATACTTGGGGTTTACTTTTCTTTTATAGTTTTACATTATATCGCAAATACTAGTAAAACTGTTAATATGCTTGATGAAGTTTTAATAATAATATTGGGCAATTAATAAACATTAATGTAGTTAATTCTATTGTAGTCTTAATTTAACATTATCTTTACTATAGAAAGGAAAAAGGAAAATGGTCTTGAGCAGGTAATATTTATTGAAGGGATGCTAACAGTGACAAAATGGGAACCGAGATATGGAGCTAGAAAAAGGAGTAGACAGAGAACCAGATGGAGGGATGTTTGCTGGGGTGGCATGGAACAGGCTAACATCTGAATGGTTAGAGTGAAACGTTTGGGAGAGCCCTTTGTCTTGCAGTGGACTATCTAATGATGATGCAGTTATTGTAAAAATAATTTATTAAACTAGATTTCAATATTTAAAAGTATTTACGAACTTAACAATTATTTAAAAAAAATAACTAACACGCCAATATTCTAAAAATGAAATGTGATTTTGTGTCTAATCAGAGAAGTTATATTCAATTGATAAGATATTCTAATAGAAATATCAGGCCAATTGTTTTACTGGTGTAAATTATGAATGTTCAATTATTGATAAAGCTCGAACATCCGTTATTTAGATATGTTAAATGTGTCAAGTCTGTATAATTTCCCTATTGTACTAATTTGGTTATATGGTTACAGCATAGATGCTTAAGGGGGGTTACCGTTTTTGTTTTATCTTTCTCTCCTTTTCTCTCTTTTCCTGGCTTGTATCCATTCGGCCCCATTTAGCCAACTGATTTAAGATGTTTATCCCCATCCAGGTGTCGATTTCTTCCTGGCGAGCGATAGCGAGCCAGCATTGTATGGAGAAATCCGGCTTCGCCAAAGACATTTTTCTATCGAAAAATTTACAAATTTAGCTTGCTGTCAAAACAAAAAATATATATGCTGGTTCGCTACCGCTCTCCAGAAAAATATTGACACCTGGATGGGGGTTAACATCTTAAAACAGTAGGCTGAATGGGGCCGAATGGATACAAGCCAAATAGAGAGGGAGAGAAAGATAAAAAAAAGCGAGGTGGGTTCCCTTAAAGGTGGGGGCTCATGGGTTGAGATAAACATGGAATGATAATCGCCAAGCTGTACATAATTATCTTGCAAAATGCAATGACACTGAAATAATTATTAACAATGGTATAAAGGATTTTGTGGATCGTCTATATCGGGCCTGTGATGTCACAAGAGTGTGAGTCCACCATCCAGTCTAGGATAAGGATACTGGTGTGACGTCACTATGACGTCACAGGCCCGGTATAGACGATCCACAAAATCCTTTATACCATTGTTAATAATTATTTCAGTGCCATTGCATTTTGCAAGATAATTATGTACAGCTTGGCGATTATCATTCCATGTTTATCTCAACCCATGAGCCCCCACCTTTAATATACTTTTTGTTAACTGAGAATGAGCATTACGCCACCAATGTCGACAATACAGAGAGTTTGTATACTTTTCTTATTGATCCTTATCATCATTCTGTTTGGTTCATTAAGGCTTTTATTAACAGAAAATGTATATTCGTAAATAACAGATTCAAATTACTAGAATTACAATGAGCATTACATGAGAAACGTTGCTCAACTCACTGGAATGTCGAAATTGGTTGTTTAAATGTAATTTCGCACTGACTAAAGGAATAGTACTTCACTATACAATTCATATGTTTTAACCAACCAACTTCACTTCTAAACTCAATGAAATCAACAAATACATGTGGCACTCCAAGAACTCGAACCTAGGATACTCACACCGAAATTCCGCGCATTTATGCATTACGCTATCGAGACAGTTACAGAATGAAGCACAAGCCTACGATTTATTATGCAGTTTCGAATCCTGCATATTAATCTGAGCATACATTCCAACTGTGTTATGGTAGCCCAATGTATAGACGAATGGAATACAATAAATAATTTGTTGATTTTTAGACGATCTCACCAAGTGTTAGAATTACACCTTCATATAATGTTTGCAAGCTGTGTCCTTTGTTAATTATAATCTTTGCTGGCTATTTAATTTCCAGTAATTCAATAATGACAAAATAATGCGGTCTGGAATGCATAAGGCATAGACTACAGTAGGTCTGGACTGGACACGAAAATGGAACTTTGAAGTAAGGGACCCAAAATCGGAGAACGAACCCTCGTTCGAACCTCGAAAATGTGATATATTCGCGGTTTCGAGGTTCGAACTTGGGGGTTCGTTCTCCGAATTTGGGTCCCTTACTGCAAAGTTCCATGTTCGTGTCCAGTCCAGATCTACTGTAGTCTATGCATAAGGTAATAGGGTATGGTAACAATTACAGATGTCTGAGCGGATTGCTGTTCAGCGACTAGGAGCAGAAGCAGAGGGTGCTGTGCCAGTAGATCATCCTATGCCAGCTAGTGATGATGATGAGGACTACATTGACACTGGAGCTGCCATTCTTGCCTTCTACTGCACCTTAGTCGACCTCATGGGGCGCTGTGCTCCCGAGGCCAATGTTATCGCTCAAGGAAAAAACGACAGTCTGAGGGCCAGGGCAATCCTCAGGTCCTTAGTGCCGCTTGAAGATCTGCAGGTGAGATTTATGGGGATTCACTCTTTTTAAAAGAGATAATAATGTACTGTGGGATATGATACAGGGATTACCGATTAAGACAAATCTTCAAGCATAGCAAGTGAGAGATTCCTCTTCACAGCCGAAAGAGAATATTAGAACTTAATTACAAAACTAGCTAGACTGCAGAATTATATATAAATGGGAACAACAACAAATGTATAAGAGAAAGCAGGCCGAGGGATGCTAGAGAAATACTGATGCTAGAGAAATAGAGCATAGAGAAATTGTGTAATTTATAATTGGGATAAAATCGAGTGAAATAATTGGGGTACTAAAAAGAGGAAGAAAACAACAGTCAAAATAACTTTAAGGAACAGACAAACAATATATATAAAACTAATAAACAAGTAAAATATACACTGCACGAGATGTCAGTTCTTAGGGGTCGATGAAGTCACTAAAGTGGCATATACGGTATGTTGCAAAATATGCTGAAGTTGAGATTACTCAAAATATGCTGAAGTTGAGATTACTCAAAATATGCTGAAGTTGAGATTACTCAAAATATGCTGAAGTTGAGATTACTCAAAATATGCTGAAGTTGAGATTACTCAAAATATGCTGAAGTTGAGATTACTCAAATTAATAATGCTGGAGATACAATTGGATTTTAATGTTCACTTTTTCAGTTATAGGAAAATATTATTATTGTATACTACTACTACTACTACTAATATTATTATTGTATACTACTACTACTACTACTAATATTATTATTGTATACTACTACTACTAATATTATTATTGTATACTACTACTACTACTACTAATATTATTATTGTATACTACTACTACTACTAATATTATTATTGTATACTACTACTACTACTAATATTATTATTGTATACTACAACTACTACTACTAATATTATTAATACTACTACTACTACTACTACTAATATTATTATTAATACTACTACTACTACTACTAATATTATTATTGATACTACTACTACTACTACTAATATTATTATTGTATACTACTACTACTACTACTAATATTATTATTGTATACTACTACTACTACTACTAATATTATTATTGTATACTACTACTACTAATATTATTATTGTATACTACTACTACTACTACTAATATTATTATTGTATACTACTACTACTACTAATATTATTATTGTATACTACTACTACTACTACTAATATTATTATTGTATACTACTACTACTACTAATATATTATTGTATACTACTACTACTACTACTAATATTATTATTGTATACTACTACTACTACTAATATTATTATTGTATACTACTACTACTACTACTAATATTATTATTGTATACTACTACTACTACTACTAATATTATTATTGTATACTACTACTACTACTAATATTATTATTGTATACTACTACTACTACTACTAATATTATTATTGTATACTACTACTACTACTACTAATATTATTATTGTATACTACTACTACTACTACTAATATTATTATTGTATACTACTGCTACTACTACTAATATTATTGTATACTACTACTACTACTAATATTATTATTGTATACTACTACTACTACTACTAATCATAATATTATTATTGTATACTACTACTACTACTACTAATCATAATATTATTATTATTGTATACTACTACTACTACTACTAATCATAATATTATTATTGTATACTACTACTACTACTACTAATCATAATATTATTATTGTATACTACTACTACTACTACTAATCATAATATTATTATTGTATACTACTACTACTACTACTACTACTACTAATATTATTATTGTATACTACTACTACTAATATTATTATTGTATACTACTACTACTACTACTAATATTATTATTGTATACTACTACTACTACTAATCATAATATTATTATTGTATACTACTACTACTAATCATAATATTATTATTGTATACTACTACTAC
This sequence comes from Paralithodes platypus, assembly GCA_032716605.1. Lineage (NCBI taxonomy): Eukaryota > Metazoa > Arthropoda > Malacostraca > Decapoda > Lithodidae > Paralithodes > Paralithodes platypus. Next base: position 83,339,010 of record CM064513.1, on the reverse strand, counting down.
TACTACTAATCATAATGATAAGAATAAGAATCAACACAATAGTTATAAATAATAATGATAATAATAACTATTAATATTATAATTATTGTAGTGACAAACGTGTGGACTAATCGGCCGCGAGGATGTCAGGCAAACGTAGAGAGGAAATTTGCTAAAGTCAGAGGTGATGTTGCAAGGCGAGGGGATATAGACCCACCAGCCAATCAGCACGCTTTGATTACCATGAGGAGAACCGAGAGAGATAAGCCGACTGAAGCACCACCTGACACACCACCTGAGCGCGCCGATTGGTCGATCGTGAATCCTTTAGCCTACTCAGTTCCCAACTGCATATATCCCGATGAAAATTATTTTATTTCTACCCACAAGGTCCATGTCACCAAAAATATCAAGATAATAACAACAGACAAGTGCCGGGATATTATTATGGTGAGGAGAAAGCAGAGATAAGTAAAACAAAATATCAAAGAAGCCGCGCAGAAGGAGAAAGTAACTGCTGCCCGTCTCAGGCAAACTGCACGCTCCTGAAGTGACACTTATAAGGGGAGGGATGGAAGAAGATTATTATATTTTATACAACAAATATTTTTATTATTACTATTATTAACATACTGCACTTCTTAATGCACTACCGATCAATGATACGTGTTGTTGTTGTTAGGGTGTGCTGTCCCTTCGCTTCACACTGTCCAACACTGCAGCTGAGGAGGGTCGTAGTGACATTCCTCCTGGCCTTATCCCTGCCCACAAGCAGAGTATCGTCCTTTTCCTGGAGCGGGTCTATGGCATGGACGACAAGGACTTGTTCTTCAGGCTACTCGAGGATGCCTTTTTGCCGGATCTTCGTGCAGCTACATCACTAGACAAGGTTCGCTACAATCACTTCGTCTTCACTATTTCTCTACAACTCTGACTTGTTTACAATCTCTACACGTCCATCATCATCTTAGAAGTAATGCAAATTATAACATTAATTTTATTCCATTTATTATCCATCCACCCATCCATATAATTAACCTTCCTCTAAATTTATTTTATAGCCCTTGAGCCACCATCACTTTTATTGCATTTGTTATTTACCATATCACCTGCCCTACTATCTAACATTATAGGTTTGACTCCTGTAAGGAGATAAAGAAAACCTAATATTTAGTAGTGGCCCCGTAATCATTGACGAACATGCCTATTACATAAGGCACCCTCTTCAAACACTCATCCGCCGTAGGTTTGAATCTACCGCACAGAGCATCTAAAATATGAGGAGCCTTCATCATGAGCGCACGCGACCTCACTCATGGCTTCAGTCATTATGAATTGGGTTCTCACTACGAAAAAAATTCGTAAAAAAGAAAAACAAAAAGAAAATAAGAATAACTATTCAATAAGCTTTCCATAATATCGTGGATGTACTTGTGTGGATCTTTGACCAGACGCTGACTCAGGCGTCATTCTTCCTTCACTGACATATCAAGTAAACCAAAATCCTTAATACATCAACGAATGGGAAGGGGATGGTCGGGAGGGCCCCAGTCGTCAATGATTACGGGGCCACTACTAAATAATAGGTTTTCTTTATCTCCTTACAGGAGTCAAACCTATAATTTATTAGTGGCCATCATTGACGAACATGCCTGATTTCTAAGACTGGAGGGGGACATTCGTAATCATATCATAACTCTTGAAAAGCAGATAATCAAACAACCACATAGTATTCTTACTTTGAAAAAAATATATATTTAATGGCGCAGCACATATATACAAAAAGGGGGTCAAGCAGGGGCGTGCTTCAAAGAAGCCTGCTTGATACAAAAGGTTAACTCTTAAGACTCTGCGAACAGATCTGTAAGTTAAAAAGGCACCCCACTCAACATAAGTGGTGAAAAATAAAAACTTATAAGTTTACATGTGCACATATAACCCCATAATACTCGTGGAAATATTTTGCAAAATATATCCAATACTTAAAACTAAATTGCTTTTACAGCCAAAACTATTATAACAACACTGTTGTTTGTACTAACATTGTACTAGCACAATTTCCCGTCCTGAATAGAACAGAGAAATTTTCATATCACATTACTCATACTCGTATCACATCTCTTTATACTCCGGCGGGGTATAGGGTGTCCTATGTTATGTTACACTGAATGCACCCCCCCCCCCCCTTTCCTTGAAATTAAAACAAAAAGTGACTTAAGGGCCACCTAGACCCTCTGCCTTAAAGCTATACATGGCAAGGAAGGTTTGTCTAGAGCTACTGACAGGTACCGAGTAAAAAACGTATGATTAGAGGTCCACAAGTGCGTGGACGTAATATCTTCCACAGAAAAATTCTTAAGGAAACGCAAAGAGGCTGCCCATTTGCGTAAATCGTGGGCCCTACCCACAACGCCGGGATTACTCTCTTTAATGACCTCGACCAAAAGAGAAGCCAATCTACGCTTCAGTAAGCGCTTACCCGTACTTGCCACCCATAAAGCACCCTGGGGGTTTAGAGGAGCTACCCTCAAATATTTGGTTAGAGCTTGCACTGGACATAAATTATGGTGCACCTTTCCCCTTTTCAACGCCGGTACAGTGAACTCAGAAAACACGTGTGCACTGTGCTCATTCTTGGCTACAAACCCTGGGGAAGGTGCAATGTGAATACAATCATTAAGCCTACCAAACCTGAGGCAATTAGGTGTGTTGCTCATCGCCGCCAGCTCTGACACTCTGTTCCCTGTGGCCAAAGCCAAAAGGAATACCGCCTTTTTTAAGAGTAATGTAAAATCTGCAGTATTTTGGTACAAACGGGAGTGAAATAATGACAATGCTTTGTCCAGAGACCAAGTAGGCATGAGCTGACGGGGAGGTGGACGGAGTTTAAAACATGCCCTCATAAACCTGTTTCCTCCGCAACTGGTATGGAGAGACCGGTAAGGTCCCAAAATGGTATTCTAATCGCTGTTAAGTGATTTTTTAACGTTACCACAGATAAACGTTTCTGCTCAAACAGATAATTTAAATAATTAAAAACTAAAGCCACCGAGGGCACCGTTTGTTCTGTTCTAAGGATCCAAGAAGTAAAGGCTTGCCAATGCAATTGGTACTGTCGTTTTGTAGACTGAGTATATTGATTCAATAATTTATTGGTCACCTCTCTACCATACGGTGCTAGCCACTTGGCCTCCTGAATGTCCATAATGCAAAAGTCAGCGAGGTCGCTAGGTTGCCAATCGTGTCTAAGTGGAAAAACCCGACCGGGAGCGACACCGTGTCCGGGCACCACGTTTTCAATTGCTGGTACCACAACTGCGCCGGCCACAGGGGCGCGATTATCGAGACTAAGCCCCGATAACCTCGTAGTTTGTTTACTACATGGCACATTAGAGACGCGTCTGGCGGCGGAAACAGATAGATGGAACTCCACCTGTTCCAGTCTGTCACCAGGGCGTCTGGCCCCCCTGCCGGCGTTATCGTCCGGCGGGTGAGGTATAGTGGGAGTTTGTGAGTCTCCTTGGATGCGAACAGATCCACTTGTGGATGGTAAAGCTCTGCAATCATTTGGTTGAAAATGGGTTGCTTGAGCGCCCATTCTACTGTTGTGCTCTGTCTCCGAGACAGAGCGTCTGCCCAGACGTTTGCTACGCCTGGGAGATAAGATGCATGAAGATGAATGTCTAGCCTGTTGGCTAGAGTAAAAATCTCTTCTGACACGTTTAGCAACTTCCGAGATCTCGTTGACCCTTGTTTCTGAATACAGTGAACCGCATTCAGATTGTCCATTCTGAAGGCCACCGACTTGCCCCGTAAAGTAGAGCCGTGAGCCTGAAGGAAATATAAGGGGACTAGTAATTCCTTGACATTGACGTGGGAGATTTCGAAATGGGACCAAAGCCCTTGACCCTGGTGCCCTTGGTTTGACTGAAAACCCCAACCTATCGTTCCTAACGCATCCGTGTCTACCCATACCGTCGGCGGAGGAGAGGTCCATGACATTACTGAGTGCAACATTTCCCTCTTCGCCCAGACCGCTAGTAAGTTGTGGATTAATTTTGGTATGGGCCATAATTTTTTCGCCGGCAATAGCGGAAAATATCTGTTGCCCTCCAATATTAAACGCTTTACTTTCAACCGGCCCAACATTACCGTTAGTTGAATCCAGTTGAGAGAGCCGACCAGAGAATCCCAGATTCTGCGTGTCGTAGTCAGACTGTGAAGGAACCTGAACAGTTTCCTGCGAAATCTGTTCCGATTGTCCACACTCTGACTCAGAGTGAGAGCAGCTGTGTCCCAAACCAGCCCTATCCACTGAACTACTCGTGAGGGAACAAGGTTTGACTTTACCAGATTTACCTTGAACCCTAGAGTTTTGACATGTTTTAATGTTATGTTGACATGATTTATGCATACTTGCTCTGTCTGTGCCACCACCAGCCAGTCGTCTAGGTACCATAAAATCCTGATCCCTTGTTGTAACAATGGCATCAGTGCTTGCCGGACTAATTTCGTGAATAAGCAAGGCGCCAGGTTCAAACCGAATGGCATCCTCTGAAAGACATAGTTTTGATCCCTGATTCGTAAGGCCAGAAATCTTTGAAATCTTTTGTTTACCGAGACGTGCCAATAAGCGTCTGTCAGGTCTAAGGAACACATCCAACCTCCCGGCGGAAGTGTTAACCTGATTTGGTGCACTGTTAACATCCTGAATGACTCGTTGTGAATGTGAAGGTTCAGATACGACAGGTCTACAACGGGTCTCATCTGAACACTGTCCCTTTTGGGAACCAAAAATAGCTTGGATGTGAAGACTGGGTAATTTTGAGGGACCGGGATGATGACATTCTTGGCTATCATTTCCGTGACCAGTGACTCCACCTCTAAAGAAACTAGATTCGCCGTTGTCGGCTGACGTAAACGAGGTCGCCGGAGCCACTGCCAAGTGATGCCTTTGCGTGCCACCATCCTTGCCCAAGTGTTTAACGGCCATGCTTGGTGACACGTTCGGAACGACCCCGTTAGCAGACAAGGGTTCGCCGGCTGTACTACCCTCGGATCCACCTGCCTTAAGACCGGCCCCGGGAATGAGAGAGACATTAGTTTTTTTATGGTGGTGGACGCTTCGCCGGCTGGCTGGCGTTGGCAGAACACGTGCCCTGACCTGGTTTATTATAGCCTCGTCCTTTCTGACCTGTAAACTTACCCTGTTTGTACCTGTACTGACCTTTGAGTAGAGGAGGACTTAGGTAGATGAAAGGGCTTAGATCCCCCCGGCTGTGCTTTTGCGACTGGCTTGGGTTTGGGGAAGTTAAAGGCAGGTTTCCTAGAAGGGGCGGGACTATGTTTAAAGGCCTGAGCCATATGAAAAACGGTTCTCCACACCTCAGGGGACATTAAAGAGGGAGTGAGCACTGGTGACATGACCACCTGATTCGCAATACGATCAGGAAGCCGCCGTACTAAGGACATCCTGAGATCTTGTCGTGCTCGCACCGCCTCAAGCAAGGCGGTGCGGATGTCACCCAATGACTGAATTGACGACTGAAGGAGCAGTCGCCGAGACAGTTCAACCGATCTTCTAGCATCCACGTCTGCGATTGCCTGAGTGGACCGGAGCATCGATTTAGCCACCTGTTGCGTCACAATGTACTGTGAGAACAGGCGAAATGCTTTCCCCCGTAGCCTAAATTCTCGGTCTAGGTGAGTAAGGGTAGGGGTATTGAAAGGATCCTTGAGTTCACATAAATTGATTTTTGGGGCAGCTAAGAAATCAAACAAAGCCGAAGGGACTCCGCCGGCAGAACACACTGGCATTGAAAACCAAGAATGACTATCCTGAGGGATCTGGTGGGAAGTTTTTGAGGTGAAGGTGGTCGCAAAGTTCTGAGCCTCCGTCTCCCAATCCACCCAAGGTCCCGGACCCAACTGCCCCACCTTCAAAACTGGATTAGCGGCCGAGTCTGTGACAGTTCGCAAATCAAGTTCTGGTGTGAGGGTTGACAGTGTCTTTATGTCATTAAAACCATCGTGCTTGGACCAGTCAGAAAACAGTTTCGAAGCTGAGGCAGGGGGCAGGGCAGGTTTAGCAGTATAAACAAAATAGTCCTGGTGATAATAATTAGGAATGGCCTTAACATTAACATCTAGTACATTCCCCAAAGTATCCAAGGCCCTTAATTTTTTAGATTTATTGCCTTGTATTACCCACTCACGTGGTACCGGAAGTTCCCCTGACAAGGTAGGTTGAGCGACCCCTGGATTAGTGGGGATCAAGTGAACCCATGACTCATCTGGGCCGTACAGTAAGGGCATAGCTACCTTTCTCATAGGTGCTCTATCTAAAGGGGGTGGATTGACATCCGTTATAACCCTTACATTCGAAGTAGTCAGTGCCGCCGTAGCAGGCCTAGTGACCACCGATGGTGATATAGAGGGAGGGTGAGGGATCTGAGTCAAAGCAATAGAAGTCATCAGAGGCCGGACGTTAGAACCTGTCATAGGAGCTCCCGGGTCCACTGTAGGAGTCTCCGGCTGTTGGGCAAAATTTTTTGTGAGAGCATTAACTAGCAGCCCATCTATTTCCTCTGCTGTGACAAATTTATTCGATGATAAACTCAAGGGTGAATCATTACCATCCTGTGCGGCGTCTAAAACTGACCCTGACTCCTGCACTTCCATGTATGAGATAATAGATACATCGTCTTTGTCATCCGGCTCACCACGAGAGGATTCCGCCGAAGCCGGAGTCCATCTTGTTGTAAAGACAAGTCAGGAATAGATGATGGGATCGCCGCATCCTGGTGGACATCAGCCACTGTTTGTGTAGTTCTAGCCATAGGTTGAGAAAACCGCCAAACACCCAAGCCTTGGCCTGCACTCCCTTGGGAGTCTGACATACCCTCAATTATGGAGTTCCCACTTGACTCTGCCAGTGGACGATCACTGTCCACTGAACTCTCCAAATCTAGAGTTAAAATACTAAGAGGTAAACTATCTTTTGGTACTGGTACTAAATTCTCCCTATGAGATTGCACACTAGCTCTGTCGGGGGTAGAGGTATGACGAGAGGCACTAGACTCCGGCGAACGCCGGGAGGCCTTTCGATCTTGTGAGTCCTTCCGGGAAGATTTGTGGCTACGGTGTGACCGCGAACTGCTCTTGGGTTTAGAGGATTTCTCGCTAACTTCACTTGTTGACCCCTCTGTCTTACTCTTCTTGCTCGTTGGTGAAGAAGAGAGACTCGGCGGATGCTGCCTAAGCGGGGACCTGGACTTAGATCTCGCCCGTGACGAGGAGGCTGCCACCGGGGGCGTCGGTTCTCGCTGTCGCTTTGCTGTGCCTGGGGCTGGAGCAAGTATAGAACCCTGTCCAGTCTCTGTTGGTTTACGAACAGTTACTCTAGAGGGACGTTTAAGGGGAGGGTGCTCAACTAGTAACTTATCCCATAACTGGACGTTATCGCATTGAAGGGACTTATGAGCCACAATAGTAGTATAAGCGGTCATCTGCTGCCTGACCTCCCGTAAGGCGACCGCTGCGGTCTTATCATTGTCTTGTAAGACTTTTAAACTGAGCTGAGAGCAAAAGATACAGTTTCGCATCACCCACAGACCCCTTGAGCGGTCGAGACATTTAACACATTTTATACAAAGGGTGTGCGCAAAAATAGGGATACCTGAACAGGAGGGCGTAATGCATAAAGCAAAAACCGGGGCAAAGGTAGCCATGACAGAGACTGGTGGGAAACTTACTCCAGGTTCTGTATAGACCCGCCGGGACCCAGCTCTGGAAAAAAATAAAATTTCCAGGAATTAATGCTCATAAGGTTAATCCAACATGTCCGCACACAAGTGTTAAATAACCCGCCGGGTAACGAGACGCAATCCACAACGACTACGGCTCACTACGCGGTGGGGTTCCTAAGTAAAAGATTTCCAATTATCTTAACTTGTCCAAAAAGATTTATGAATACCCTCTGACATAATATAAAGACCCGCATGGCGTTTATAATTGATTTTAGTCTTTCCGGTGGTGTTAGTTTCCAGATTCAATTTTGGAAAAACCCCCTAAAAAAAGACGCCGGCCCCCGAATCATCTCGTAGATAAAAAACTGGGACGCCTGACGCATATACGAGACCTAACTTCTCCCGAAGTATCTTTTTAGATCGCCTTATGCTGAAGGCGGCGATACAAAACGTATCCCTCAATTGTCTGGTTAACTAACTGAATTGTAAATTCGTTATTCCCACCCTTCCAGGGAGCACCCGCCGGGCGTGAATATTAGTTTAAAAAACTGTTAACCTCAATTACGCCTTAAGCTGAAGGCGGCGATACAAAACGTATCCCTCAATTGTCTGGTTAACTAACTGAATTGAAAATTCGTTATTCCCACCCTTCCAGGGAGCACCCGCTGGGTGTGAAGAATAGTATAAAAACGTTAACTCCAATTGTGCCTTAATTCGCCGTATGTTAAAGGTGATACACAATGCATCCCTCAAAGTCTGGTCAACTAAACTGAATTTCTATTGAAAATTCGTTCATCCCACCCTTCCAGGTTGCACTCGCCGGGTGATATAACGGTAACCCCAACCAAACCTATCCCCACTTCTTTGTAAAAGATCGCCGGGGAGGAAAAACAACAACAGCTTAGGTTCTTTATTGGCTTTGCAAAACCGAAAAAACTACAAACACGTGTCCGTATGAACACTGTTAGATGGGTACAGCCATCCCGCCGGGATTCATAAGGGGCCTGAAACAGGCACCACAGAGACGCAGTCCTGGGGAGCCACAGACACCCACTCGCCGGGGAAACAAGCCTGTTTTTAAACCACGCGTGGCTAAAACTCGGCAACCAGCCGGGTTTTTCATGGTGTAACCGAGAAAAACCCGCCGGAAATAACCCACCCCGTCCAGATACCATCTGAACGCAAAACAGGACTGAGGCGTAGCCAAAACACAACTAACGCCGGGCCCAACATAGTCCGAGGAATTAGCCAATACACAACTAAACCAGGACACATAAATAGCCCGTGGAATTAGCCAATACACAACTAAACCAGGACACCCATGACACAGTAGTACATATTTATAACATAACTCAATAATACTTATACATGTGGCAAAGCTATGAGAGGCTGGCTAGGCCTAGGCAGACGGACATAAAAGTAAGCATGTCGTAATATAAACAAAAAACACTGAATTATATCACAACAGGAACCACCGTCAACACACCACTGTAGCAAACACTTCCGGCAAAGGGAACTGACTCGGGACCCAGAAAAAACTTCACTAAGTGAAGAAAAATACGCTGGGAACGTCAGTAAAAATAAGCTACCTCATCAGAAAGATAAAAGGAAGCAATAATAACGCGTATTGAAAGCCGCCTGCATCACAAAGCTAGCTAACAGTGAAAAAGTTCACAAGTCCACAACAGGACCACGAGGGTACATCCGAAATAGATGCCCCAAACACACGACCCAAAATACACTGCACTGCGGGCAACCAGCCCAGGACACTCCTTCTACGCATATCCTAACCTTACTCGATACATCCCGGAGTAAACAAATGAGAAAAAACTCACTAGGGACGCAACAAATGCGGAACCAGCAGAGCGTGGGGAGACACGTCCGGGCAGGCTGAGCGCAGAGCAGAGAAGGAAGAATGACACCTGAGTCAGCGTTCAAAGATCCACACAAGTACATCCACGATATTATGGAAAGCTTATTGAATAGTTATTCTTATTTTCTTTTTGTTTTTATTTTTTACGAAGTTTTTTCGTAGTGAGAACCCAATTCATAATGACTGAAGCCATGAGTGAGGTCGCGTGTGCTCATGATGAAGGCTCCTCATATTTTATATGCTCTGCGCGGTAGATTCAAAACTACGGCGGATGAGTGTTTGAAGAGGGTGCCTTATGTAATAGGCATGTTCGTCAATGATGGAGGGGCCACTAATAAATATATATTTATGATTTTGAGTGTGATTGATCTGTTTGTAGTCGCCTTGAAATGTGTATGAATGTGAGTATGTGTGTGTGTGTTAGTGCATAGCATCCTTTGTCAGTATTTCGTATATACATATATACATACATATGTTAGCAAGAAATCATGAGCATAGTATATTCATCGTATTGCAATATATCCTGGTGTCATTCCACCTATTCTGAATATTGTGCCTCACATTACTCTTTTTGTTAAAAGTTATGTGGTATATAGTAATACTGCTTGTATAGACGGGAACATACTTTGATTATCATGCTTTGCATATTATAAAGAGTGCATAGGAAATAAATGTATTGATTCTTACGAGGCTTCCTGGTGCTATAGTTCATTCATTATAGGTAGGCCAGAAATTGTAACCCCTAACCTCTGTAACTCATAAAGTGCTCGAGCAACTAGACTGTAAATTTCCACACGTTTTCCTTGGCTTACTCTTCCCAGATGGTAAAAATATTAGCTTGTTTACTCTAGTTGTTTCTGAGATACAGAGGTTAGTGGTCAAGATTGTTGGCCTACCAATAATTAATGGACTATAGTATAACTAACATATAATAATAATTAATGGACTATAGTATAACTAACATATCTGCAAGTAATAATTAATGGACTATAGTATAACTAACATATCTGCAAGTAATAATTAATGGACTATAGTATAACTAACATATCTGCAAGTAATAATTAATGGACTATAGTATAACTAACATATCTGCAAGTAATAATTAATGGACTATAGTATAACTAACATATCTGCAAGTAATAATTAATGGACTATAGTATAACTAACATATCTGCAAGTAAAAACTTGCAACACAAAGTTTGAGTGAATCTCCATGAAATGTTGAAAACCCTGGCATGGAATTAATTAGATAAATATAAAGGAAAACTAATTGTATCAATAAATATCCAGCATAAGACAAGATGTAAGTATATTGTAATATTTAAGGGGAGATGTGTTGCTTTTCTGGTCCCCCATTCTTCCTCATGTTTAGCCCCATTAGTTTTCCGATTTTATGATGTTCGGCCCATTAGTTTGACGATTTTAAGGCCCTTCGCCCCATTTCTTTGTCGAATATTTTCATGGCGAACGATAGCGAACATGTATTCAATCTAAAAGGGGGATCTAATGGGTGTTTTTCTCAGTTAGATGGAGGTCTAGAGAGGAAACTAACAAAATAATAAATATAAATATAATCGACCAAAAAATAAACCCTTCCCCCTTAATAGGCACCTACTATGCTACCTCTTTCATGTAATAAACCCTTCCCCCTTAATAGGCACCTACTATGCTACCTCGTTCATGTAATAAACCCTTCCCCCTTAATAGGCACCTACTATGCTACCTCGTTCATGTAATAAACCCTTCCCCCTTAATAGGCACCTACTATGCTACCTCGTTCATGTAATAAACCCTTCCCCCTTAATAGGCACCTACTATGCTACCTCGTTCATGTAATAAACCCTTCCCCCTTAATAGGCACCTACTATGCTACCTCGTTCATGTAATAAACCCTTCCCCCTTAATAGGCACCTACTATGCTACCTCGTTCATGTAATAAACCCTTCCCCCTTAATAGGCACCTACTATGCTACCTCGGTCATGTTTCACAGGTTAAGTTAGACAAAGAAATATAGTGGTCTGCCATTTGCTCTCTCATTCTTAAACTGTAGTGATTATAGTGTTGGTGTCATTATTATGAATTGTCTGGTGGTAGTTACAGGCGTAATCAGTGGAGAAAGGGGATATGGCTGGTTCACCGCACTAATTGTATGGTGGTAGTTACAGGCATAATCACTGGAGAAAGTGGATATGGCTGGTTCACCGCACTAATTGTCTGGTGGTAGTTACAGGCGTAATCAGTGGAGAATATAGGTTTGATTCCCGAAGGGAAGTAGAGAAAACCTAATATTTAGTAGGGGCCCCGGAATCATTAACGATGTTGCCTATTAGTATAATAGTCTCCATTCAACACCCACGTCAGTCGTTTGAATCAACCGCCGCGAGGAAGAAAGAGATTCATCTTCATAAGCGCAACGCTACTTCTCTTATGGTGTTGTCATATTAATCGGGTACCCACTACGAAAAAACTTCGTAAAAAATAAGAGAACAAAAAAAGGAAAAGAATTTTCCCATCTTAACACTGTTATTAACACGCTTCCCACATTCGGTGGATTTCTTGCTTTGTGGCTTCTTGCCGTCTCTCGCCAAGCGCAACGATTCCTCCTTCAATGCTATATCAAGATCACTCAAAATAACAGCGAATGGGAAGAGGATGGTTGGGAGGGACATCGTCGTCAATGATTCCGGGGCCCCTACTAAATATTAGGTTTTCTCTACTTACCTTCGGGAATCAAACCTATAATTTAATAGTGGCCCCTTCATCATTGACGATGTTGCTTGAATTCCAAGACTGGAGGGGGACATTCACAGTATCCCAAACTCCTAAAAACCGCATGGTTAAATCCAGAATTCTCATAACAGAAAAAGTTCTTTGTATATGTAGTTGTGCATACAACTTAGTAAAAAATATAGATAGAGTGTGAGCAGTGCGTTGCTTCAAAGAAGCCTGCTCCAACAACAGAGTTCTCATCTATGAGGTGTGTGTTGTAAGGGGTGAGATAGAGTTAATTGCACAACCCTTCATCACTCCGAGCCGGAACCTGTGCCGCTTTAGCGAGGTTCGTGGGCGTAGTCGTATTGACACGTATTAACTTTACTGAAGCTAGTGAAACTAGCCAGAGACATATCGGAGTTGCCAGTCGATCTTTACCTATCGTCTGAGTCTAGTGTAACTAGCCTGGGAACTTCGAAATTATATGACCGTAGGACAATTAATTCTTTATTATAAAAGACAAAACTGGACAGTTAGCTATTGTAATTATTTACAGAGTTCTATAGTAATCTAGTGCAACTAGTTGCGAAGATGGAAACACAATCTTTTATTATTCGTAAACTACATGAGCTTTAATAAAGCTTTGGAAACTTAAAATTAATACATCAGACTTAATAATTAAACAAATTTTCCCGAGCTTATTAGCTCGTGCAAATCTAATTGGGCTTGGCCTGGCGTAAATAACGCCTAGCTTGCCCTGCATTAACTTGTAATCATGTGGAAGGGGGTTCATCTCTTGTACTGGGATCCGCATACCCCCCCCCCTTTTTCTTAAGCCCCTATTGGGCGTCCACATCTCGGTACTAACGGCTGGAATTACAAGTGAAACAACAAAAGGAGTGTGCCCTTCTGCAGACTATAAGAAAAAAAGGTCTGAGCCGTAAAGAAATCGAGTTTGTAACCAAAAAGGGAATAAACACATGCAAAGAAAAAAGTCTGCACCGAGGGCGCCTCCTGTGACTACCACGTCCTCTGCCCCCTTGGTGTGGAGCGATGACACCACGTAGGATCCTGGAAAAAAACCTTAAGAGAGTTAGAAAAACACCTGGCTATACCAGTTAGTCCGCCGGGGATGTCAAATATTTTCTAGTCTAAGAGGATCGAACAAGATACCTGGGGGGACATGAGCCGTAGGACCTGAATGGCCCCGCCCCCGGCTTTCCCCGGCTGTGAATGTACCTCAGTCTGAACTTTTTTGCCTCATACCACTCAAAACTCGTTCATGATTACTTAAAGAGGTCAGAGAAAGCTCCGGTTCAGCGCGGCTTGCCATATATTAAGGAGGGACAGGCGTCTAGTCTACGCCGGAGGGAAAACAAGGAGCCTGGGATTGAAGGGGAAAACTTTATTAAGGTGACAGTTACAAAGTGGTGTACAATCTATCTTATTCTAGTTACATTGTAGTTTATCTTATTGTACCAGTACCTCCCTACAATCAACCTAGTTGTTCCCCAATTCGTCCCTCCGCCACGACCATTTCAAAGTCCAAGTCTCTCACTCTTGTCCTCTGTAGCGGGGAGGACCTTGTACCCCTGAGACATAGGAGTGCAGACCTGAGAAGAGAGAAAGAGAGCCGGCATCTCATCCAAGTTATGACTTGGCTTCTATGCTGGCGCTTTTTCTCCGATATTTGTTCAGCTAATCTGGCATAGAAGACACTTGCATAAGGTCCCATACCTCCCGACGATGAGAAGACCAGAGGAGTAAAGCTTCCTTGATCCCTGTTCAAAATTCTTTCTTCATAAGCGCGTTTTTTCTCACTTTCGTTTCTCAAGTATGCCGCCTTGTGTCCTCGCTCACGATATGTTTGTGCTCTTGGGTTGAAGATTCTGATGTCGAAAAAAGCCTGTTGTCCCCTCGTCCAAAAACCTCGAGCACTTACGTCCACTCTTGCTTCATTTGAAGTATTTGCAGTATTGTGGGCCAAGCGCTGTCCGTCCATAGGCAGAAGTTCCGGTTCGATTCTGACATCATGGCACACCTCGTCCAGCATTTGTTCAGTGATGTCTCGTACTTCATCATGCTGGATACAGATGAATCCTCCTTTCTTACAAGTCATACAGTGGTCTGAGTTGTTTATTTCACCACATGCACATTTCAGCGGCAGGTTCGAAACTGGCCACCCATACCTCAAGGCTACGGCATCATTGAATTCTTGTTTATGCTGAAGCCTTTCTCCTTTATTGGTAATGATGTGAGCCAATTTGAAGCCCCCGTGTCTTATGCCATCTCAACTCTCATTTTCAGTTCTTCCCTACATCTGGTCTTAATTTGTTCTAGGCTATGTTTCTGTCTCTCTTCTCTGCTCTTTGTAATTTCCTGTCTTGCATTTCGTTGTTCCTCTTCGTCCACCTCATCATTTTCATTTTGCTCCCGTATTTTTTCTGTCAGAGACGTAGTAAGTTTAAGGGAATTTTGGTACTCATGTAGTGCCGCCTCCACTGGGTTTATGATCCCCATACCTCCGAACCTTGGCGGAAGAGCTAATAGATCTCTTAGCTCTTGCGTGACGCCTTCCATCTCTGTTAAGGCCGGTATGAATGTTCCTCTGATTGCTTCTTCAAGCGGTTGGAGCATCTGTCTAATGCCAGGCACTGTTCTCATAAGAAAGGTCCATCTGTGCTTAACACCATATGTGAAGGCAGTATATGCAGCAAGTGGTTCAGATTTCGCAATGTCTGCCAGGGTTTTCACTTCCTTTACCCACTCCGCTACCTTTTTTCGCAGATAGTCTCTCTTGCATTCTTCTGTGCCTATTACTGCTCCCAAATGGCGTTGACCCTCCTTTGTAATCTTCACTCCTGTCCCATCAAAAGTCCGCACCGCTTCTTCATACTTGTTTTCTTTCACTATTAGTACAGATTTACTAGCATTCGGATGGTACCCAATGACTTCGCCTACCGATTGTACTCTCCGCCACCATTCTTTGAGATCCCCTATTTTTCCTGCACCTGTGAGGTCATCTGCATACGCCACTTGTTTCACGCGAGTTACCTCATGTTTTATTTTCTGCTGCAGAATTGATAGTGCCAGTGCGTACATTGCCATTGCCACTGGATCTCCTTGCGTTGTTCCTTCATTTGATTTGAGAATTTTCATTTCTTCCTTCTTTGTGCTTCCAACTATATACAGGTTAGCTGGCTCCTTATAAGTATTTTCTATGTACCTTGCGATGCTCGGGCATTTGATCTTGATGTTGTGAATAGCTGCCTCCCTATTAATGGTGTTAAAGGCATTTGTTGCATCCACTAGCAGTACCGCTTCACAATCTTCCTCATGATACACCTTCCCCATTGCATGTATTGCTGCTTCTCCTCCGGCTTGCTGTCCTGCACATACTTGTAAGTTGCCCACTGCTCTTTGTACATCTTTTCCAAATACAGACATGATTGCTTTTCCTATAATCCTTCTAAGAACTTCCCCAACGCCTACTGGTCTAACTCCTGGATTCTTATTTAAAGGTATCAGGCGACATGCTGTCAGAGCTTCTATGTTCACGCATGGTGATGATGCAAGTTTCTTTGCCAGCATTGCTATTGCTTCACAAAGGTCACCCGCGGCTGAACCAAACTTGTTTTGACTTAGGAAGATCCTCCAAGTCTTAGCATCTACTCCTGATGGACCTGCTCCTCCCTGTGTTTTCAGCGCCTTTCTCCATATGAGGTCTCCAGTTATATTCTCATATATCACCGGGTCTGGAGGAACATATTCCCCGTCTAGTTTGGCCTCATCACTTGCTGGTTTTGCTTCTGGGTGTTTCTCCTTCAGCTGGTCCAAGATGCGTCGATTCACTTCGTGCACCCCACTTGAGGCTTCCCCAGTGACCATTCTGACTGCCTGTGCCACTTTACCAATCCTCATGCTATTTCCCACTGATCGTGCCATATCATCTGGCTTCCTCTTTCTTCGTTGTTTTGTTTTCAGTCTTTGCTGGATTGCTCGTACTTGGCTAAGAATTTTGTCTAACTCCCCATTTTTCCACCACTCCATTCTCTGTTTCAGCGCTTTAATGTTCTCATTCAGTTTTCCCTTTGGTCTTTTTCTTTGAAGGAACAACTGAGGAATAAAAGAAGCTATCTTGATTGCCACGTGCGCCAAAGGGGCATCCTGAACATACTTTAGGATCATACGTTTGAGTTCCCCCAGCATGTTTTTTGCGGCTTCACAAATCGGTAGGTCAAACTTATTATGTTGCCATTGTATCACTTCTGTATAGATTTCATTCACTAATGTTGTGAGTCCGTCACCAGAATGTCCCATCCATTCTCCACCATTCATGTTTACGTTACGAGGTCGTTCGTTCTGTTCACGATTTTCGATTATTTCTCTCTCATTATCTTCGTTTAGGCCTACACTATTTTCATTATTTTGTTCCACACCTCTGTTGTCTTGCGAATTATTGATTCCTGCGTTTTCTTCTGCGGGCTGAAGTTGTTGATTGTTATTTTCTGCATTTTCTCTAACAGGGTTTGCTTGTACATCTCCATTAACTTCATTGGGGAAAACTGTCACTTTAGAAGAGTGATTGTTTGCGGCAATTACAGAAATTATTTCATATGGAACAAAATAAGGGCGAGAGAGCCCATAACAGTTTTCATCTATCACATTTAAGAAGAAAAGTGGGGGGAAAGTAAATAACTGATTCGGCCTTAAGAGGTTTTCGTAAAAGTGGGGACCTGCCACTAAGCTGTCCCTGACCCCGGTAAAACGTCTTGGTACGTGCGCACAGCTCGAATAAGCATATGGAAAGAGGACGAAGTCCTCTTTAATATTAGAGATGGGAATAACATGCCGCCGGGACGAACTTCCAGCCCCCCGCGGCGGGACTTTTCCCAAAAAGAGACCACCCCAACAAGGTCTGCCGAGGGCTTAAAAAGTTGCGTAATCATGAAGTGAGCTTAGCGAGAGTGAATACTGATTCGCGTTGTACGCACGTAACGTAAAGAGAGGGACATCCTGGGGATTTCACAAGTGTAACTGTATTAGAGACCCCTGAGGATATCGTCCTCCAACCCATCTAGATGTACTGACTAGTAGGACATCATTCTAGACATCCTGGTAGCCGCTTGCCGGCGGACGGTTGTCTGGCTTATAACCCAAGTGTGAGAGAGGCGGCCCTTCCTGGTGTGTGTGTGTTGCAAGGTTAACGGCGTACGCACACCAGCCCTGGGCCGGGGATTGTGTGTGTTCCTCTGTGTAATTACTAGGTATCACATCCCTTATGCAGAGGGTTGTATCATTCTGTTATGCAACGCCGGGTGAGGCAAAGTCGCGTTACTTCCTTTCTGGCGAGAACATTGCGGTGACCGGCGCAGGCCGGTCGCGCAGAAGAGATAAGGTGGCTCAGCCACCCTTATGGAGTAACTCCTCGTCGAACCTCGGAACCCCATTGCACTAGCACTGCCGAAGGAGAGAGGGGGACGGAGGGAGGACACACGACCCATTCTTTAAGGCATTTTTATATTAAATGTACTAGATAGTGGGAGGGGAAACTGTCCGTTGGCCGCTTGGAGCCTGCGGGGAGATTTGATGGGGGTTCCCTACATGCAATATCCTCCTTACCTTCACATCTCCCTGTCTAGTTTAATCATGAGCTTCGCGGTGGAGACCAGAGAGAACCAAATCCTATAAAAAGTATTCATAGGTCCTCTGAGCCATACCGAGTCTGAGGAGCTGTCGTGACCTGACTGCCTCAAATAAGGCTGTCCGGATTTCTGTGAAAGTTCTCGCCGGGGAAGGGAGGGGATATTAATGAGAAGCCTTAGCTAATTCCTCCTTCCGTCGTGGGGGCGTAACCCTAGCAAACAGGAAGCTAACAAACTTCCTGTGGGCCTTAACTCTAACGATAAAATTACCTTTGGAGTTCAAGAGGTTCAAGAGCAAAGAGAGGCAAAGGAAAAACCTCTGCAGTTAATTGAGGGGCGATGAAAAAATAAAAATAGGGAGGGGGACCCCTCCCGGTTGTTGTATGAGCCAGTCAAACTCGGTAATGGAGGTGAAACTGGGGACAGAGGGTTAGATGGAAAAACTCGCAAATTGTGGGAGTTCCTGTTCCCACGTTACCCATGGTCCATTGTCCATCCCACCCGGAGGTAAGTACTTGACCGCTTATCCGGCGGGTATTCCGGGTATGTTGCCCCACCGCAATACCGTTTCCTGACCCTGACAGCTAGCGTTCAAGTGAAAATATTACTATTTCCCGGCATAGGGACATGGGAGATATCTTAAGGCTTAGGAAACAATATTGGATAAAAACTGAGATGATCGATTGTAGTGCTATCGAGTCGATCTGATAAACAAACCCTGGGACTGATGCTACCAAGATTGCTCATCCGTTCGTGGTATGTAGACCGGGAGATAGTGAACTCCGGCGGGCTAAGTCCCTAGAGTTAATAGTGAGAGCAATTCTGCCTTTCACACCACCGGTCCTACTTTAGCGAAATAGATGAGGATCCTTCCTCGATTTCAACATTCAAGTGAGATTGAAAGCTAGAGGTCATTGAGTAATGAAGTTAGGCCTCTGACTTAACATCCACTTTGGCCTTACTGAGTCCGTAATGATTTATTCGGAAGTATGCCTAACACGGGGCGAAGTGCCGGGAGGGCTGGTATGAATAAACAAAACGAGACTTTAATCCATGAAATCAGTGAGAAAAGGTCTACTAGGTATACCGTGTACACAATTGCCAACTCAATTCCGAAGACTTAGACTAACCTTAGATCGCCAACCAGCCTCGACGGGACGCAGGGATCAGCTACTTATACATAGTGTTTTGGGGTGAACCTGAACCGTTCCCACTAGGCCTGGAGCCGTGCAATTGCAAGTACCTATAATAGGAAAAAAACCCACTAGATACCCAGCAAGCTGAAGTCTATAGATAAGCTTGTAAAACGGTCCCTACACCGGCAGTATAAAATAACACATCGTACTTGTAAGAGTTATGTCGTTACATTACCGCTGAATGTATCCAAACTCTTTATCCGTAAGAACTCTTGTCCTATTATAGATTCGTGAACAAAAGAAGGTAAAATTTGTTTGCATCTATTTGCTTCATTTTAGGATGAGAGTCGTCTCGCCGGCCAAGGTCTAGCGTAACCAAACGAGCCACCCGCCGGCCTAAGTGCTTGATCATTATGAGCCGTATGACTGGCTTAAGTAATCGCAGAAACCATTAAACGAGATACTGATCGACTTTTCTTAACTTAGATTTTTTAAGGAAAGAAAATTTATGAGCCGTATGACTGGCTTAAGTAATCACAGGAACCCTTACCCGAGATACTGACCGACTTTTCTTAACTTAGATTTTTGAAGGAAAGAAAATTTTACTTACCCTAGCCGGAGACCGAGGGTCCATTACACGGGAGTGTCCCTCGAGAACGTTGTCCGGCGAAGCCTGGAGGGTTTTTGTATCGGGGGGAGGTGTGCATGGGGGCTGAGTCATAACCAATGGCTAATTGCCCATCTAAATGGTGAGTATTGATTGCCGAGATGCAACGTTATCCCTGATTCTGGGGAATTTTTTGTTTTGAAAGTTAGCAACTGTGAACAATTCCCATACTGTGGTCATTTAGGTATCTATCGATCCTGGCCGCCAGGCCCAATTGATCTATACAAAAAACTCACCCAATCCGCACCAGGATCTATGCCCACCGGGCACTGCTGGGAATTCCAGAGGCAAACTTAGATGCAGCCTGTCGTAATCTTAGAGTGCAAGTAATTAAAATGTTAAGACGCAACAAATGGGGGGTTCCGTGTGGGGGCAAAAGTAAAATTTTGACTAAACCACAGACCCCCCCCCCTCCTTTTCTCCCTTCCCCACCACGGAAACGGGATGGTCCCTTGCCGTGCTGATCTGGAAAGAATTTCCAGGAATCAATGCTCATAAGGATAACCTGAGAGGAGTTAATAACATGCTAGTACAAGTCCGCCGGAAAGTTAGAAAAACAGTCACTATTAGTCTAACCTTCGACCGGACCTGAGTCTGTCAAATATAGGAATTATTTGTAGAAAATGCCTACCTGTGACTAGCGTCACTGGCCCAAAAACCGTGTAGATTATAGCATATAATCTGACCTTCTTCACTGTATCGCCGCAGGGCGATGAAGCCGGAGGTCCTGGGTATATAGTCTCCCTCACCCTGGCGGACTCGCTGAGCGAGTAGCCGTTTTATATGATCCGAGGTTACCCGTGAAACGGGTTCGTGTCGTATGTCAGAGAGGGTAAGTCTTATTGTGCTCGGCTATCAATCAGGGCAAATTCCCTTGGCGGGCCGAGTACAGGGGCCCTTTAATAAGTAGCACTTCCCGTCGGGAGGCATGTAGGAGGGTTTGTTAACTATTTGTAAAATAGAACCCGGCGGCCTTGCTAAGCAAAAAACCGCCGGAAAAACCATCCACAATTGTCCAGAGGCATCGACTTCACACAGATGCCAATCTATGGCCTGAGTCATCGTTGTTTAGGCCAGTTGGCGGCGGGTATACCTGCATGCAATTATCAAAAATTGCTAGCAGGCGCCGGTACGTGTACACACCTAGCCGCCGTGAAAGACGGGGTAAACGCAACAAAGGGCCGTTCACACAGAAGACGGAGTGCCAGCCAATGACACGAGTCATTGTTTCGGCCAGTTGGCGACGGGTATCTGCGTGCTTTTATGAAAAAATGCTAGCAGGCGCCGGTACTTTTACACCTAGCCGCCGTGAAAGACGGGGTAAAGAACAATGGGCTGGGCGGCATGCCGAAATCTTTATCTCTGCCGGACATCCCTACTTCCGCCGGCCATACCAGGTCGCCGGAAGAAGGGAAAACCACAAAGATCCCACGACAGGGGGGGGGGGGGAAGAGGAACACAACCACATGCCGGCATTGAACGGTCTCAGAACAGAGGCCGGCGGGTCCAGAGAGGAGTTCACTCGTTGAAAAGCACAACAACGAGAGAAAACCACCCTACTCTCAAACCAACCCTGACGTAAGGACGTCTCCTTGGACTCCCGGGAAGTGTGCAACACTAAACCACAGGGAGCGCAAGAAACGGGGACACAAAATAATTCACACATAGAGAAAAATTTAATAGATTCCCCCAAAAAGCTAACCTAAAGGCTTAACCCTTATTTAGCGGCGAGCAACATAAGTCGAGTTAAATAAAGCTGGACTATGTGGCGGCGCTCGACATAACTCGAGTGGCAATTTCAGCACGTAATGTGGCTGAGAGAGAGAGACAAGTGGTGGCAGGAGACTAGCGAGCGTATGACTGCTCCAGACCACCGCGGCGAACCTACTGACACAAATCTCAGCTCCCTCCTCCCTCTCTCACTCGCTACATACTCAATTATGTACTGAAAGTACCGAATTACCTGCTTTTTGCACTCGCGTTGCACGGTTATTGCAAGAAAACTATCCATCATACAAGGATCGTTATGGTGTCATTCGAAAGCTCTGTTTATGCCCTTTCAGGGATAGGTACTTGTTTTACGTTCTGGGTCTTATTTAGGCATGAAAATGATCACGTAAACAGCCCTATTTTGGCTAAAAACACCCCGCTGTGCGGTACACATAAATAAACCGCATAGGCCGCTCGTAAGGTGTTAATCATGAGAAATAACTTTCAAAATGAAAAAACACGAAAAAGCAGCGAAAGCAGAGCAAAAGGCTCAGAGAAAGCCCCCAAATGGGACCTCTCAGCAAACACGGACGCCAGAAAGTCCCACAACCACGTGTGACAACCGTAACCCAGCGCGTCTGCTAAAAGACAAAGATGGGGTCCCAAGACCCAAAGCTGAACTAAGGAACAGCTAGCGAAGAATAAAAGCCTCCTAACTAAAGGGAAAGCAAAAGAACTAACAAAGGCTCAGGGAAAGCCCCCAAATGGGACTTCCCGGCAGACACGGAACGCCGGAAGGTCCCACAACCACGTGTGACAACCTTAACCCAGCGCGTCTGCTAAAAAGACAAAGACGGGGTCCCAAGACCCACAGTTGGACAAAGGAACAGCTATCGAAGAATAAAAGAGCCTCCTAACTAAAGGAAAAGCAAAAACTAAGGCGCATAGCAATAATGAAAACCACGCATGTGGTAACAAGAATGAACACAACAAGTAAGCGCCTGAAAGTACCCTAATTTTAACACTTCCTGCGGGCCAATAATAACACAACCCGTACTAGCTAATCTAAACCCTTGCTCACTATCCCCCAGATATATACAAATGAGTAGGGACTCACTAGAGGAGAGCGAACGTCGAATGAAGCCGGAGCTCGGGGGCACTAGTGTTGATGGTTGGCCCGCGAGGAAGAGAAGGAGGAATCGTTGCGCTTGACGAGAGACGGCAAGAAGCCACAACGCAAGAAATCCACCGAATGTGGGAAGCGTGTTAATAACAGTGTTAAGATGGGAAAATTCTTTTCCCTTTTTTGTTCTCTTATTTTTTACGAAGTTTTTTCGTAGTGGGTATCCGATCAATATGACGACACCATAAGAGAAGCAGCTTTGCGCTTATGAAGATGAATCTCTTTCTTCCTCGCGGCGGTTGAATCAAACTACTGACGTGGGTGTTGAATGGAGACTATTATACTAATAGGCAACATCATCAATGATGAAGGGGCCACTATTAAATGGGGGATATGGCTGGTTCACCGCAGTAATTGTATGGTGGTAGTTACACGCATAATCACTGGAGAAAGGGGATATGGCTGGTTCACCGCACTAATTGTATGGTGGTAGTTACAGGCATAATCACTGGAGAAAGGGGATATGGCTGGTTCACCGCACTAATTGTCTGGTGGTAGTTACAGGCATAATCACTGGAGAAAGGGGATATGGCTGGTTCACCGCAGTAATTGTCTGGTGGTAGTTACACGCATAATCACTGGAGAAAGGGGATATGGCTGGTTCACCGCACTAATTGTCTGGTGGTAGTTACAGGCATAATCACTGGAGAAAGGGGATATGGCTGGTTCACCGCACTAATTGTCTGGTGGTAGTTACAGGCATAATCACTGGAGAAAGGGGATATGGCTGGTTCACCGCACTAATTGTCTGGTGGTAGTTACAGGCATAATCACTGGAGAAAGGGGATATGGCTGGTTCACCGCACTATTTGTCTGGTGGTAGTTACAGGCATAATCACTGGAGAAAGGGGATATGGCTGGTTCACCGCACTAATTGTCTGGTGGTAGTTACAGGCATAATCACTGGCGAAATGGGGTTATGGCTGGTTCACCGCACTAATTGTCTGGTGGTAGTTACAGGCATAATCACTGGAGAAAGGGGTTATGGCTTTTCCCACGCACTCATAATCTGCAGCTGCCTTATCGGTCCTCAAGGTCACCGAACAAATGTACTGAAATAGGTTTATGGAAATAAGGATCCACTTCTCAATTATTAGAAAGTTAAATCTCGCTATGTGGAACTATGTGGAATTCTGCCCTCATCAGAGCTGCCATTTGGTATACCAGGTACGACACATGCAAAGCATAAAATATATCCAACACCAAACTTTGTATTGCTGACTTACATGAGATTTTACAGAGTGATGGGTCCGAGTCCGAGATGGGTTTGGCCTTGAACCGTTACATCGGTAACTCCATCCTGCCGGCGCTCATCTCCCACTCCAGCTTCTACGCTGAGGCTGATCAACACGCTCCCCTGCTAGACGCCGCACTCCACACCGTATACCGTCTCTCAAAGTGCAAGGTCCTCAGCAGCTATCTTCATATGCTATCAGTATTAATAATAAAGATAAATCAATAATCAACCTTATTGATATTAGACACCTTATCTGTATTTTATAAACATAATATCATACAACAAATAGTCTGCCATGAAATTATTTATTGTTGTGCCATAATATTTATTGTGTGATATTCCTTGAAATTCAATATATATATATATATATATATATATATATATATATATATATATATATATATATATATTGTATTTCCTGTAATCAGATCCTGACGAAGGGGCAGCGAGAAGCGGTCTCCGACTTCCTTATAGCTCTGACACGAGAGATGCAGCCAGCCGCCCTCCTACCGCTCCTTCGTAAGCTAACTGTTGATGTCTCCAAGTTGTCAGAGTACACCACTGTTGCCCTAAGAGTAAGTACCGGTACTTCTTGTGATGCTCATAATTTACTCCCAGTTATTGAAAGGTGGAGTGTTTTACAGATCTATTTCAAACTTTTCTTCTAGTCTTGCGATTTTCCATTATCTAGTTGTTAATACAATTTGTGTGAGACGATCTCCCCAAGTTTAATTCTCTGTACAGGTTTTTGACAGCATAATACCATGTGAAGTTATGTGAGCGTTCACCTACCTATCAATAATCCGGCTTACATTTACGTAGCTCCGGGCCCCTATCCTATCATGCAAGGTACATTAATGATTATAGCCTAATGTAAAACTTGCAAAATAAACAAACCAAAACTGGAACGACACAAGATAAACGCAAAAGACCTCATCAAAATCGCTATGTGGAAATAACGCTTGATAAAATTATTTTTTGAAATAAAAGAACACAATCAACCAAATAGGTCATAATTATGGTCATTATATGAGCAAGTTAATCTGGTTCCCAAGCAAACTAATCGCACATAATAACAATGCACTATCGTCATGTTCAAGGAATTAGCCAGGTTAGTGTATTTCTTGTAAATGTTATTATGCGATCATGATGAGCATTTTTCTAATTGTACAAAATTATAACGAGGCCCATGTACAACAATTATAACGAGGCCCATGTACAACAATTATAACGAGGCCCATGTACAACAATTATAACGAGGCCCATGTACAACAATTATAACGAGGCCATTGTACAACAATTATAACGAGGCCCATGTACAACAATTATAACGAGGCCCATGTACAACAATTATAACGAGGCCCATGTACAACAATTATAACGAGGCCCATGTACAACAATTATAACGAGGCCCATGTACAACAATTATAACGAGGCCCATGTACAACAATTATAACGAGGCCCATGTACAACAATTATAACGAGGCCCATGTACAACAATTATAACGAGGCCATTGTACAACAATTATAACGAGGCCCATGTACAACAATTATAACGAGGCCCATGTACAACAATTATAACGAGGCCCATGTACAACAATTATAACGAGGCCCATGTACAACAATTATAACGAGGCCATTGTACAACAATTATAACGAGGCCCATGTACAACAATTATAACGAGGCCCATGTACAACAATTATAACGAGGCCCATGTACAACAATTATAACGAGGCCCATGTACAACAATTTCACCTTAACATATTTTGTAATTGTTGTCACAAACACAGTAATAGATTATGTAACAGCCAGTTAGTGTATTATCGAGTTAGGCTCGATCCAGGTACCACCTTTAATTTATAGCACTTCTGCTTGATCTTTTGTGACTACTTGACATAATTCACACTGTACAGTATATTAACTGCTCCCCCCTCCATATATATATATATATATATATATATATTTATAATACAAATATAAGGACACATAATAATAGTAATTATATTAATAGTAATAGTAAATAAATACAAAACAGGCAAATCAAAACATATTTAAATGAATAAATAAACAAACATGGTCTTGGAATAAAACAAATCAATTGGTAGGCCTATATGTTTAGAGATTTTTTTTTGTTTTTTTAATAATAACATCACAGATTAATGGTGTCCCCTTCCTCACACATCTCGCGTGGTGAGGTGTTTGTAATTTGTAAAGCAAAATATATGTTTGAGAAACAAAAGGCTACATACCACAATGGTGTAAATTATTACTACAAGTAAGCTATCCCTTCCCTAATTCTTAACATTATTGTACAAGTGTTGCTGTGTTTGCAATTATTTAAGCCAATTATAAAGTTAATAAAATATTGCAGCCAGTAGTTTGTTATGTTAAATGATGTTTCCCTCCCCGTGTTAGTTGCTGACTCTACACTACGAGCGTTGTGGGAAGTATTATGGTACCTCCTCTAACACTCCGGGCACAGCGTCAGAGGAGGAGAAACGACTCACTATGATTCTCTTCACAAATATCTTCGACTCTCTCGCCAAAATGGAATACGATCCAGAACTCTTCAGTAAGGTTAGTTTTTGGCCTTTGAGTTGCTATATTTTATGGTACAGTATTTATATATTACCCGGTACCTTGTATGTTGTACATTCGTTGATAATTTAATAAAATTACTCCTATAATCCTTGATTTAGTAACATTAGTTTTCATTGCAATCGTTTGTAGTACATATCATTATCTAACATTTAAACAGTATTACTATGCCAAATTTTTTATTTTTTTTTATTGAAGGTGTTGATATGAAAGTACAGTATGATTTATCTGTTGTTTACCTATGTTGTCAGGCCCTGCCGTGCTTGTCAGCCATTGGTTGTTCTCTACCGCCTGACTACTCTCTGACACACGGCCATGAGGAGGATCTCTACAGTACTTCATCTTCTGCTGAGGGGCCATACAAACCAACACCTATAGACACATCACAGTTAGTATCACACATCATTATAATATATTTGGATGTTCATTAACTTCATAATGTTACCTACGGTACCTCCATTCCGAGAGAGTGTTAGAAAGTAATCAGTGTTGTTAAACTAAATAGCAAATGACACACACACACGCGCACACACACGCGCACACACACATATATATATATATATATATATATATATATATATATATATATATATATACTCCCAGCCGAACTCAACCACCGACAGTCAGGACGAGTGTCTATGCTTTAATCCACTACACCACAGCGTGATGAATCAAGTACAGTAAATTGTATCCTGGAATATGGATTGTTCGACTTGTATATGAATTGAAATGCATTCTCCAAGTAAGATTTCCCTTCTCCTTCATATCAATAGGAAAAAGGTAAGTTTTCTTTATCATGCCGTGGAGTAGTGGCTTAAAGCATAGACACTCATCCTGACTGTCGGTGGTTCGAGTCCGACTTGGAGTAAAAAAACATTAAATAGCTCACATGTATTTGTGAGATTTACTTGATATATATATATTATTATACAAAAATCAACCCTTCACCTTCTCTCAGTATTCTCTGTGTCTCTTTTTCTTATTACCAGTCTTGCTAAGGCGGCCACCCAGAAGCTGGGTGTGCTAAACCGCCTCAAGAGGTTCTTTACCCCTGCACAGCTTCTTGCTCTGTACAGGGGCACAGTGCATTCTTGTATTGAGTATTGTTCATATGTGTGGGGAGGATCCTCTCACACAGCACTTCTAGACAAAGTAGAAAGGAAAGCCTTTCGTATCATTAACTCCTGTCCACTCACCGACTCTCTGCAATCTCTCTCTCTTCACCACAATCTCTTTACCGCAATCTCTCTCTCTTCACCGAATGTCGCATCTTTCTCGCTATTCTACCGCTACTACAATTGTCAGTGTTCCTCAGAGCTCTCTCAGTGTAGCCTATAGGCTACCACCTCCTCTACGAATGGTATGTAGTACCCGTTTTGCAACACAATCCCACCCCTACTCTGTGCAACTCTCCAACTCAAGAGTGAAACGATACTCCCAATCTTTCTTCTATTCAACAACTGAGCTCTTGAACTCTCTACCTGAATCCATCTTTTCCTCATCCTATAACTTAAATTGCTTCAAACTCCGTGTGTCCAGACATTTTGGCTCGAACATTCCTTGATTTTGGCCGTCACTCTTTTAACTCCGGGTGAGGCACTCGTCACAGGCAGTTTTGACTTTTGTCTCCCTCATCCACATGGAAAACAAAAATACAGGGTGCTACAAAATAGGTGTGCCAAACTTCAGGAATGTTTGATGCATATGTGAGTGTGACAAGGATCTCCACCAAAGCTAAAAGAGTGACAGAGCCAAATTCAAGGTGCGTTAGAGTCAAAGTGTCTGAACACACAGAGCTTGAACCAGTTTAAGTCAAAGGATGAAGGAAAGACAGATTATGGGAGAGAGTTCCAAATCTTGCTTGTTGAGTAGAAGAAAGACTGAGAATATCAGTGCAATCTTGGGTTAGAGAGTTAGACAGTAAAGGGGTGGGAGTGTGTTAAAGGCAGGTGCCCCCACTCTGTGTAAGGGAGGGGGTATACACTGAGAAAGCTCTGCAGAATTCTGATTATTGTAATAGCGATAGAAGAGTGAGAGAGATGGAACATTGCAGCATGTAGAGAGATATTGTAGGGAATTAGTAAGAGGAGGTGAGTTGATCAGACAAAATGCTTTTGACTACCCTTTCGAGAAGTATGGTATGGGTTGAACCTCCCCACACATGCGAATAATACTCGTACATGGGCGCACTGTCCCCTTTACAGAGCAAGAAGCTGTGCGGGGTTGAAGAACCTACAGAGACAGCTGAGCACACCTAACTTCTGGGAAGCTGTTTTAGCAAGAGTGTTAATATGATATGATCTTTCCGAGAAAGACCAGAAGAAAAAGAAACACAAGAATAGTGAGAGAATATCAGGGGTTGATTTGTGTACTGTAAAGTATTAGGGATAGACGTGTGGAAGTTCTTGATGGTAGAAAATTGGAGAAATTGGGTTTTGGAAGCATTGAAAGTAACAAGGTTTACTCTGTCCCAATCGGAAATAGTTGATAGATCAGAAGATAGGCGTGCTATGGCCTCATCACGTGAGTTTTTGAGTGATTGCATGCTGGGTCGTTATGGAAAACTAGTTGAATAGTGTAAGTTAGAGTCATCAATATAATATTATAAGTGGATTGGACTAGAGGTACAATTGAGAAGATCATTAATGAATATTAGAGAGAGAACTGGAGACAGGACAGAACCCTGAGGAACACTGGAGTTAATAGGTTGAGGAAGTGAGTGATGGTAGTCCACAACCATAGCTATGGAACGGCCAGAAAGGAAATTAGAGATAAAGGCACAGCTGGAGGGATAGAAACCGAAGGAGGGTAGCTTTGGAGATAAGAGATTTATGCCAGACTGTATCAAAGGCTTTTGATATATCTAGCGCAATAAAAAAGGTCTCACCAAAGTCCCGAAAGGAGGATGACCAAGAGTTAGTAAGATAAGAAAGAAGATCAACTGGAAACCATACTGACGATCTGAAAGTAGATTATGGAAATACAAATGCATAAGAAATTTTAAATTTAGAATACTTTCAGAAACTTTAGAGATGCAAGAAATAAGAGTAATTGGATGATAATTAGAGGGTTGTGAACGGTCACCATTTTTTGGAACAGGTTGAATGAGAGTAAACTTCCATCAATAAGGAAAGACGTTAGAGGAAAGACAGAGATGAAAGCGTTTGTCTAGGCAGGGGGTCTGCATAGAAGAACGTTTTTGAGTACAACAAGAGGAACATCATCCGGTCTGTATGCCTTCTTAGTATTTAGGTTAGAGGGGGCAGAATTTCTTTTTTTTAGAAGAGATCATGATCTTAGGCATAAGTAAGAGAGAGGGAGTGGAGAGGGAGGAACAGTACCGGAATAATCCAAGGTTGAGCTTTTAGCGAAAGTTTGAGCGAAGAGTTCAGCTTTGTCAGAGGAAGACGTGGCGGTGGTGCCGTCAGAGTGGAAAAGAGTAAGGAGAGATGAGGAAGTAAAATTGTTGGAGAGGTTTTTGGCTAGATGCCATAAAGCTTGGGAAGAGCTAGAATTGGAAAGTTCAGAACATTTACTAGTGATGAAAGAGTTTTTAGCGAGTTGAAGAACAGATTTGGCTTGATTCTGGTCAGAACATAAAAAGTATGAGATTCTTGAGTTTGACGGCAATGGTACCATTTGAATGCTTCCTCCTTATTGCAGACAGCAGTAAAACAAGCATGAGTAAACCAAGATTTGTTTGTATTAGACTGAGAGAAAGAAAT
The DNA here is from genome assembly GCA_032716605.1 of Paralithodes platypus. Classification (NCBI taxonomy): domain Eukaryota; kingdom Metazoa; phylum Arthropoda; class Malacostraca; order Decapoda; family Lithodidae; genus Paralithodes; species Paralithodes platypus. The sequence continues at coordinate 83,308,795 of CM064513.1, read as the reverse complement.
TGGAATGTATGCCTCCATGCCCGAAAGGAATATCTCGGTAATGCACTTGGCACACTCCGAGGGTCCTCGGCCACGGAAGCAATGATCCTTCCATGGAAAATCAAAGAGGTACTGCCGAACAGCCAGCGTCAAAGTAGGCAGCGTCAAAGTGCCACAAGCGCCGTCGGCTGGGAGGATTAGATGGCTGTACTGGAGAGATAGGACTAGTAACAGAGATATAATTGTAGGAGCCCAGCAGAGAGAAAAGGTTTACAGTGTAAGTAGAAGGATAGAAGTTAGAAATAAGTCAAGAATGTTTGACTGATCTCCAAGGCGGTCAGGAATATGAGTAGGGTGCTGGACTAACTGATATAGGTAATTTAGGATAGAAAAGATGTAGGCTTGTTCACCAAGTTGGTCAGTGAAATGAGAAGAGAGCCATTGGCGGTGATGAACATTGAAGTCTCCTAAGATGGAGATGTCTGCTAAAGGAGAGATGAATAGAATGTGTTCCACTTTAAAAGATGGATAGTCAAAGAAATTTGGATAGTCAGTAGAATTAAGGGAGAGATAAAGTGTGCAGAATATTTAGCTTGAGAGTGACAATAAAGATTTAGCCAGAGAGTTGAGAATTTAGAACAATCAAAGTTGGAAACATGAGAGAAAGCAAGATTGTTGCGCACATAATTTATACGCAACATCCACCTTTGGCTTGAAAGTGAGGCTAGAGATAGTGCGAGGATATTGAGAAGGATTTGCTATCAGTAGTCCCAGATAACTGGGTTTGGATCAGTGGAAGATAGTGATCCAGAGCATTTTGCCGAGTCGCTATCAGGGGCCAAACCAATGGTTGCATTTCTGACCCTCCCCTGGGGACTTCGAGGAGGGTCGTGATTCCATGACCCTTTTTTGTAGTAAACTTGGAAAAGATAGTCTACTATTTAAGATATTGTAATATTGTGTATAGAAAAGAGAGAAGGAAGGCAAACTGGGGTTGCCCTCTGTTTTGGCGAGGCACAGAAAGGATCAGCACACCCTGGGAGTACCACCCTGTTTGGCTGGTGCCTACAGCCTCCTCCTTAATGTTTAATGGATAATTGTGGTTGTGGTAAACTAAGGACGACAGTAGATTGTGGTAATACAATATTTTGTCCATGTCTTAACCTCGGGACTGTAAACTGTCATTAGCCCTTTATCTCTAACGAGGCCCCAAGATTTTCGAGTGGAGCATCAAGATGTAGACTGCTGGAGAGAGCAGCTATACCGTCATTTACAGCATCTTCGAAAATGGTCGGGCATCTTCATTGCTATGAGTTTGTGACGATATAGAGGGTATTTTCTTGATGTGTTGGTGTAGCCAGGATATCTGTATAGCTGCGGGAATGATTAGATCACCTCAGAAAAAAAAACTTACTTTTACCAAAGACTAGGCCTAAGGTTGTTGTTGTTGCTGTTCCCCAAGCTGCCTGGCCGAACAGCCCCAAGGCCCCGAGCAAGGCCAAGGCCACAACCGAGCGCCCCCACAGAACCCCCCCTGCCGACCACAATAAAGCCTGGGTGACCGAAGCCACTCCATGGCGGGGAGCTCAGCAGGGTGAGGAAATGCCCTGGAAACCAAAGCCCAACCCAGGGCCCTGTGTCCCTCAGCAATTATGAAGAGAAAGTTGAGGGGCAAAGGAAAAATATGACGCTTTGGCTTCCAATCTTGGTAGATTGGGAGGTCAATCCACGGAAGAGACGCCGTCACTTGAGATCTAGAAAATATATAAGTAAAAGGAACAGTCAGATTAAGCTATGGGTATGGCAGAGATCGCTCAGTTCTCACTCTGATAGACCAGCCCATCACCACATAACTAGAACCCAATCCTCTCAGCAACAGCTAGGAAAGGCCCTAGAAAGCTGCCTTTGGCGGGAGGATAGCTCCCCTATTTCAACCCTTTTCGGGGTTGGGCACCCGCCTTAGGTTTATTTGGTTGGTAATCCACCATGCTATCCACTGTGCTATCACCTCCCCCTCTGGTGTCGTTTGTATTCTAGTGTTCCTGGGTAATAGTTCAATAGTTCAAGAGAAAGCTGAGCAGCAAGGCCCATTAGCTGTTGAAGTCCCTTATGTGTTCATTTTACTGCATTTGGTTCCTCTTGTATATATACTATAATAATTGTGTATGTTAATTAATAATTCATAAAATATGTATTGGTATAATAATGTGTGACCTGTATTTTCTAGGGTTAATTTAGTGGAAGACATTACCGACCTGATCAAGAAGTTCAGCGAGCACTATCACGATGCCTGGGCTTCACGGAAGTTGGAGAACGGTTGGACGTATGGCGAGACATTATCTCGGGAGGAAAAACTGCACCCTAGACTCAAGCCATACAGCTTGTTGTCGGACTATGTAAGTGTTAGTGGCTTTTATTACTCAGGTTTCCACAACATTCTAATTAATTCAATATTTCTTCCTGCTTAAGGGAGCCCACCTCGCTTTTTTCTCTTTCTCTCCCTCTCTCTTTGGCTTGTATCCATTCGGCCCCATTTAGCCTACTGTTTTAAGACGTTTACCCCCATTCAGGTGTCAATATTTTCCTGGTGAGCGGTAGCGAGTCAGTATATATATGTATATTTTTTTTTACAGCAAGCTAAATTTGTAAATTTTTCGATAGAAAAATTTCTCCGGCGAAGCTGGATTTTCCATACAATGCTGGCTCGCTACCGCTCGCCATGAAAAAATCGACACCTGGATGGGGATAAATGTCTTAAAACAGTTGGCTGAATGGGGCCAAATGGATAACAAGTCAGAGAAAGAGAGAAAAGGAGAGAAAGATAAAAAAACAGGTGATCCCCCTTAATTATAATGTTATAATCCTATTTTGTTTTTACATAGTAGGGACTTGAGAGCTATTTACACAGTAGGGACTTGAGAGCTACTTACACAGTAGGGACTTGAGAGCTATTTACACAGTAGGGACTTGAGAGCTATTTACACAGTAGGGACTTGAGAGCTATTTACACAGTAGGGACTTGAGAGCTATTTACACAGTAGGGACTTGAGAGCTATTTACACAGTAGGGACTTGAGAGCTATTTACACAGTAGGGACTTGAGAGCTATTTACACAGTAGGGACTTGAGAGCTATTTACACAGTAGGGACTTGAGAGCTATTTACACAGTAGGGACTTGAGAGCTATTTACACAGTAGGGACTTGAGAGCTATTTACACAGTAGGGACTTGAGAGCTATTTACACAGTAGGGACTTGAGAGCTATTTACACAGTAGGGACTTGAGAGCTATTATACACAGTAGGGACTTGAGAGCTCTTTACACAGTAGGGACTATTTACACAGTAGGGACTTGAGAGCTATTTACACAGTAGGGACTTGAGACCTATTTACACAGTAGGGACTTGAGGGCTATTTACACAGTAGGGCCTTGAGAGCTATGAGCTATTTACACAGTAGGGACTTGAAGAGCTATTTACACAGTAGGGACTTGAGAGCTATTTACACAGTAGGGACTTGAGAGCTATTTACACAGTAGGGACTTGAGAGCTATTTACACAGTAGGGACTTGAGAGCTATTTACACAGTAGGGACTTGAGAGCTACTTACACAGTAGGGACTTGAGAGCTATTTACACAGTAGGGACTTGAGAGCTATTTACACAGTAGGGACTTGAGAGCTATTTACACAGTAGGGACTTGAGAGCTATTTACACAGTAGGGACTTGAGAGCTATTTACACAGTAGGGACTTGAGAGCTATTTACACAGTAGGGACTTGAGAGCTATTTACACAGTAGGGACTTGAGAGCTATTTACACAGTAGGGACTTGAGAGCTATTTACACAGTAGGGACTTGAGAGCTATTTACACAGTAGGGACTTGAGAGCTATTTACACAGTAGGGACTTGAGAGCTATTTACACAGTAGGGACTTGAGAGCTATTTACACAGTAGGGACTTGAGAGCTATTTACACAGTAGGGACTTGAGAGCTATTTACACAGTAGGGACTTGAGAGCTATTTACACAGTAGGGACTTGAGAGCTATTTACACAGTAGGGACTTGAGAGCTATTTATACAGTAGGGACTTGAGAGCTATTTACACAGTAGGGACTTGGGAGCTATTTACACAGTAGGGACTTGAGAGCTATTTACACAGTAGGGACTTGAGAGCTATTTACACAGTAGGGACTTGAGAGCTATTTACACAGGGACTTGAGGGCTATTTACACAGTAGGGACTTGAGGGCTATTTACACAGTAGGGACTTGAGAGCTATTTACACAGTAGGGACTTGAGAGCTATTTACACAGTAGGGACTTGAGAGCTATTTACACAGTAGGGACTTGAGAGCTATTTACACAGTAGGGACTTGAGAGCTATTTACACAGTAGGGACTTGAGAGCTATTTACACAGTAGGGACTTGAGAGCTATTTACACAGTAGGGACTTGAGAGCTATTTACACAGTAGGGACTTGAGAGCTATTTACACAGTAGGGACTTGAGAGCTATTTACACAGTAGGGACTTGAGAGCTATTTACACAGTAGGGACTTGAGAGCTATTTACACAGTAGGGACTTGAGAGCTACTTACACAGTAGGACTTGAGAGCTATTTACACCAGTAGGACTTGAGAGCTATTTACACAGTAGGTACTTATTTACACAGTAGGGACTTGAGCGCTATTTACACAGTAGGGACTTGAGAGCTATTTACATAGTAGGGACTTGAGAGCTACTTACACAGTAGGGACTTGAGAGCTATTTACACAGTAGGGACTTGAGAGCTATTTACACAGTAGGGACTTGAGAGCTATTTACACAGTAGGGACTTGAGAGCTATTTACACAGTAGGGACTTGAGAGCTATTTACATAGTAGGGACTTGAGAGCTATTTACATAGTAGGGACTTGAGAGCTATTTACATAGTAGGGACTTGAGAGCTATTTACATAGTAGGGACTTGAGAGCTATTTACATAGTAGGGACTTGAGAGCTATTTACATAGTAGGGACTTGAGAGCTATTTACATAGTAGGGACTTGAGAGCTATTTACATAGTAGGGACTTGAGAGCTATTTACATAGTAGGGACTTGAGAGCTATTTACTGATTGTCTGAATATATAGTCCCTTAATGGCTTCGCAAATGTTTGCTAAATATTCGTCCATATGACAATAAGATTATTGAATTAGTTCATTCCATTTAACTAACAGTAAAATATTAACTGTGTGTTTTGTGTTATATTGGAGTAATATAAGATAATTGAATACATTATGTAGTAATATATAGACAATAAATGTTAACTTCTAGTTATGTATGGATACAGAGTGATCCAATTAATTGCTGGATTTATGAATCATGAACAATGTAAATAAGTTCAGACAGTTTTGAGTTTATATGATTCAATATTACATATTTTCTACTTCAGTTCGACATTGAATGCCTGTAAAGACATTATCTAATGTGTTCTCACCGTATTAAAGATACCCAATAATTATATTGTGTGATAATATTTTCAATAGATTCAAATGATAAGCAAGTAATGAAAGGGTTAATACAATTATAAATACTTTATTACAGGCTCAAAAATACATACAGATTACGCTTGAATAATTCTATTATATGTACTGTATAATTATATACTTTGGCCCATATCTTATAACTATTCAAGATTAATATAGCTTAAGTACGAATTAGTAATATTAAGTAATAGAAATACCATAGTTTCAATATGGTAAAGAACTATAAATCCGTTGTTCTATCAAATTAACTCATACAATATCAGATTAACTTAAGGGGAGGCAGTTGGTTTTCGAGTCCTCCTCCCCCATGTTTAGCTCTATTGGTTATGAGATTTCAAGACATTCGCCCCATTAGTTTGGCGATTTTCAGACCTTTTGCCCCATTTATTTGCCAATAATAAGACCTTTCGTGCCATTTAGGTGTCAATTTTTTTCCTGGCAAGCGAAAGCGAGCCTGTATTTGAAGAAGAATCGGCCTTCGACCAGGACATTTTTCTACCGAAAAATGTACAAATTTGTATCGATGGGGGGTCTTGTGGGTGTTTTTTTAAGTTTGATAGAGGTTTAGAGAACAAATTAAACCCCCTCCTTAAACCATTGAGTCGAACCAGTAAATTATGGTGCACAATACCGTCTGGGCTCCCTTAAACAATATTATTACATGAGCTTGACTAGTATTCCTGGTGGCACATATGGCTAAGCAGTAAGTAGGACATTAAACTGTATAGGACTGGCAGGTACTGGTGCTGTAGTTAAGGGAGCAGGAGAGGAGGGGAGGAGCTGACGCGGGCGCGGCGGGGGGCACGGCGCGGCGCGGGGGGACGTGAGGCCTGCGGGGCCGGGGCAGTGGGGGCCCGCGGGCGCGGCCGGGGGGCGGGCGCCGGCGGCAGGGGGGCCGGGCCGGGTGCATGCGGGCCGGGGCAGTGGGGGCGGCACGCGGGGCCGCGGCCGGGGGGGCGGGCGCGGCGTGTGCCGGGGGGGAGGGGCGCTCGCAGGGGGCCTGGCCCGGTGCTGCCTTCGGGGCGGGGCCGGGTGTGCCGGTGGCGGCCTGCGGGCCGGGCTGGGGGGGGGGGCGGGGGGCGGTTGCGGCCTGCGGGGCCGCCCCGCGGGGTGGGCGGGCCGGCGCCGGTGCGGCCTGAGGGCCGGCGGCCGGTGCGGCCTGGGGCCGCGGCCGGGGGGCGGGGGGGGCCGGTGGCCTGCGGGCCGCGCCGGGGGGGGGGGCGGGGGCCCGGCGGCCTGCGGGGCGAGGCCGGGGGGCGGGTCGGTGCGGCCGTGGGCGCGGCCGGGGGGCGGGGGCCGGTGCGGCCTGCGGGGCGCGGCCGGGGGGCGGGGGCGGGGCCGGTTGCCGGTTTGCGGCTGCGGTGGCGCCGCCGGGGGGCGGGGGCCGGTGCGGCCTGCGGGCGCGGCCGGGGGGGCGGGGGCCGGGAGTGCATGGGGCGGTCGGGCGCGGCCGGGGGGCGGGGGCCGGGCCGGGGCGTGCCTGCGGTGGGGCCGGGGGGCGGCGGGCCGGTGCGGCATGCTGGGCGCGGCCGGGGGGGCGGCCGGGGCAGGTGCGGCCCCGGGGGGCGGGGGCTGCCGGCGCGGGGGCCGGGGGGGGCGGCGGCCGCGGCGCGGCCGGGCGGGGGCGCCCCGCTGTGCGGCCGGGGGGCGGAGGGGGCCCGGGGCCGGTGCGGCCTGCGGGGCCCGCGGCGCGCGCCGGGGGGCGGGGGCCGGGGCCCGGGGCGGCCTGCGGGGCGCGGCGTGGGGGGCGGCTTCGCGGCGCGGCCGGGGGGCGGGGGGGCCGGGGGCGGTGCGGCCTGCGGCCGCGGCGGGGGGAGGGGGCGGGGGACCGGGGCCCTGCGGCCGCGGCCGGGGGGGCGGGGCGGGGCCCGTGGCCTGCGGGGCGGGCGGGGGGGGCGGGGGCCGGGCGGCCTGCGTGCCGCGGCCGGGCGGCGGGGGCGGGGGGCACTGCGGCGCGGCCCGGGGGGCGGGGGCCGGGCCAGGTGAGGACCCTGCGGCCGCGGCGGGCGGGCGGGGGCGGGGCGGCCCCGCGGAGGGCCGGGGGGGGCGGGGGACGGCCCCGGTGGGGCCTGAGGGGCCGCAGGCCGGGGGGCGGGGGGCCGGGGTCCGGTGCGCCTGCGGGCGCGGCGGGGGGGCCGGGGCGGGGGGCGGGCGGCGGCCGCGGGCGGGGCGGGGGGCGGGCGGCCGGCGGCGCGGGGCCGGCCGGGGGGCGGGGCCGGGGGGCCGCGGCCGGGGGCGGGGCGGGCGGGCGGGCCGGCGCGCCGGCCGCGCCGGGGGGGGGGCGGGGGCGGCCGGGCGGGCGCGCGGCGGCGGGCGGCCGGCGCGGGGCGCGGGCGGGGGCGGCCGGCGGGGGCGGGGCGGGGGCGGCCGGCTGGCGGGCCGCGGGCGGGGGCGGCCGGCCCCGTGCGGCCTGCGGGGAGAGGCCGGGGGGCGGGGGCCGTGCGGCCTGCGGGGCGCGGCCGGGGGGCGGGGCCGGTGGGGCCGCGGCCGGGGGGGGGGGGCGGGCCGGTGCCGGTGCGCTGCCGGCCGCGCCGGGGGGGGGGCGGGGGCCGGTCCGGCCCTGCGGGCGCGCGGGAGGGGGCCGGTCCGACTGCGGGGCAGCGGGCGGGGGAGGTCCGGCCTGAGGGGCGAGGGCGGGGGCGGTCCGGCTGGGGGCCGCGGGCGGGGGCGGTCCGGCCGCCGGGGGGGGGGGGCCGGGGGCGGCGGGGGCCGGTCCGCCCTGCGGGGCGGCTGGGGGGGGCCGTTCCGGCCTGCGGGGCGCGGGCGGGGGCCGGTCCGGCCTGCGGGGCGGGGTGGGGGCCGGTCGGCCTGCCGGGCGGGGCGGGGGCCGGTCCGGCCTTGAGGGGCAGGGCGGGGGCCGTCAGGCCTGCGGGGCGCGGGGGGGTCCGGTCCGGCCTGCGGGCGCGGGAGGGGCGCGGTCCGGACTGCGGGCGCGGGCGGGGCCGGTCCGGCCTGCCGGGCGCGGGCGGGGGCCCGGTCCGGCCTGCGGGGCGGGGGCCGGTGGCCGCGGGGCGCGGGGGGGGCCGGTCCGGCAGGCCGGAGGGGCGGGGGCGGTCCGGCCTGCGGCGGCGAGGCGGGGGCCGGTCCGGCCTGCGGGGCGCCGGGCGGGGGCCGGTCCGGCCTGCGGGGCGCGGCGGGGGCCGGTCGGCTGCGGCGGCCGCGGCGGGCCGGTCCGGGCCTGCGGGCGGGGCGGGGGGCCGGTCCGGTGCCGGGCGGCGGGCGGGGGCGGTCCGCCCTGCGGGGCCGGGCGCGGGGGGGGCGGTCCCGGGCCTGCCGGGCGCGGGCGGGGGCCGGTCCGGCCTGAGGGGGCCGGGCGGGGCGGTCCGGCTGCCGGGCCGGGGCGGGGGCCGGGTTACGGCCTGCGGGGGGGCGCGGGCGGGGTCGGTCCGGCCTGCGGGGCGGGGCGGGGGCCGGTCGGCCTGCCGGGCGCGGGCGGGCGGCCGCTCCGGCCGCCGGCGCGGGCGGGGGGGCCCGGGCCGGGCCGGCCCTGGGGGCGCGGCGGGGCAGGTCGGACCTGCCGGGCGCGGGCGGGGCCGGTCAGCATGCGGGCGGCGGGCTGGGGGTGCCGGTCCGGCCGGGGGCCCCGGGCGGGGGCGGCAGGCCGCGGGGGCTAGGGCGGGGGCGGTTCCCGGCCTGCGGCGCGCGGGCGGGGGCCGGTCCGGCACTTGCAGGGCGCGGGAGGGGGCCGGTCCGGCATGGCCGGCGGGGCGTTCAGCCGGCGGCGGGCGCGGGCGGGGGTCCGGTCCGGGCCTGCGGGCGGGGGGCCGGTCCGGCCTGCCGGGAGCGGGCGGGGGGCCGGTCCGGCCGCCGGGGAGCGGGCCCGGGGCCGGTCAGGCCTGCGGGGGGCGGGGGGCCGCGTCCGGCTGCGGGGCGCGGGCGGGGTTCGGTCCGGCCTGGGGGCGGGCGGGGTCAGGTCCGGCCTGCGGGCGCGGGCGGGGGCGGTCCGGCTGCCGGGCGCGGCGGGGCCGGTTCCGCCCTGCCGGCGCGGGCGGGGGCCGGTCGGAGGAGAGGGAGCGGCGGGGGCCGGTCGGCATTGCAGGCGCTGGGCGGGGGCCGGTCCGGCATGACGGGCGCGGTAGGGGCAGGCAGGCCTGCGGGGCGCGGGCGGGGGAGGTGCCGGCCTGGGGGAACGCGGAGGGGGCGGTCAGGCCTGAACGGGCGAGGGGGGGGGGGGGGCAGGTCAGGACGGCCGGGCGGGGGGGGAGGAGGCTGCCGGGAGCCGGGGCGGGGGGACGGGCCGGGCACGGGCACTGAGGGGACGAGGGGGGGTTACGGGGTCCGTACGGGATGGCGGGGGCGAGGGGGGGGGCAGGTCACGGCCTGAGGGGAGCGGGAGGGGGGAGGCCGGGCATGGTCCGGCCTGCGGGGCGGGGGGGGTCCGTCGGGACTGCGGGGGGGAGGGAGGGGGCCGGTCCGGCCTGCGGGGCGATGGGCGCGGGGGGCAGGTCAGGCATGCGGGCGGGGGCCGGGCCGGCCTGCGGGGCGGGGGCGGGCCGGCCCTGAGGGCGGGGCGGGGGCCGGTCCGGACTGCTGGGCGCGGGAGGCGGCGGTACGGCCGCTGAGGGGCGAGGGCGGGGGCCGAGTCCGGCCTGGGGGCGCGGGCGGGGGCAGGTCCGGCCTGCGGGGCGGGGCCGGTAAGGCCGGGGGGCGCGGGAGGCGGGCCGGTCGGCCTGCGGGGAGGGAGCGGCGGGGG